>JADRCD010229274.1:0-12406 GCA_019843815.1 Montemys delectorum
GAAATGAAACAAGAAAGTATGTTAGTCTAGGAATTTATCCAACAAGAAGAAATTATAAGTAAGTGACCAGCTACAAAATACCTGTGAAAGAGCAAACGAGCCCCCGCTACAGGGCCTATTCCCACCGAGCACACTAGAGGCCAACTCAATGTTCTTCAAATGTGGGCGAAGCTTAAGGACATAGTTCAGTAGGTAACTGCTTACCAGGTATGCATAAGGCCCTGAGCTGGTTCCCTGCACTGAATAGACCCAGCATAATGGTGCATGATGAGCACATGCCCACAATCCTAACATGGGGAGAAGGGAGCAGATGATCTAAAGTTCAAGGTCCATTCATAGCTATACAGGACTTCTAGGCCAGCCTGGAACATATAACACCGTTTCCAAACTAAAAACAAAAACAAACAAAAAATCAGCAAGTTGAGCGTACATAGAAAGAAGGAATAATAATAATAAAAAAAGAATGAGCAGGAATAATCAGAATATGATTACAAAGAGGGTATTATGAGATTATTGTTTCTTCAGTCACCCCAGAGAAGACATTAGACCTGGACTCTTGGTGATCCTATATCTGACCTCTTTACTTGATGCCTGCCTGGCTGTATTCTTCTACTCCTTCCATTGTCAGGAGGATGAGTCTATTAGCAGCAAAAGTTTGTCAGCTGTACCAGCTTCTCCAACATCAGCACAGAGCTCAAGGAAACTGTGAATAGCCACAGGTAACTCTTACATGGTGGAGGTTTTCTTCTATTCTTAAGGTGTCAGTGATTAGCAACTACTAGGAATTATCTGGTTTGTTTGTTTTTTTTCTCTACAAAGTATGTTCAGTAAATGTCTTGCTTTTTTTGAACCCAGAATAGGATTTGTCTTTATGTAGTCCTAAGAATGCCTAATCCAGTAGCCAGTTGCTGATTTCTTTCTGGTTGGGAGACTTCTTTTTTAATGATTTATCTTTATTTCATATGCTTTGGTATTTTGACTGAATGTATGTCTGTGAAGGGGTGTCAAATCCCCTGGAACTACAGCCACAGTCAGCTGACAGCTATCAGATGGGTGCTGGGAACTGAAATTGAACCTGGGTCCTCTGGAAAAGCAGTCACCAAGCAGCTGAGCCATCTCTCTTGCCCCTGCTTGGGACTTCTTATGCCATCTGATTTCATAAACCAGACTGAGGAATGATCACAGACTTAAATTTGGGACCAAATTGATGGCCTTAGATGTGGTATCAGGATACGCCACTACAGGATGCCACATGCACATATATAGTCACTTGAGATAAAATATGCCCACTATAGCCTATGGGCTGACTTGAGGAAAGCCAACTGCAGTTCTTCAGTAATGTTTTCATATAGAAGTAATACTTAGTGCCTGTGTACATATACCTCCATGTCTCTCACACACATGGATACATGATTTAAAAAACGCTCTAAGGCATGCATGAGGCCACATGCTTGACTCCTTAAACTACCCAAAATAAAGTTCAGTGCTTGCTTCCTTCATTCTCACTGAAAATGAAGTGGCAGAACACAGTATAAGGAAATATCATGACGGCTGGAAAGATGGCTCAGCAACTAAAAGCACATACGGCTCTTGTAGAGACCCAAGTTCAGTTCCTAGGCTCTAAGTACAGCAGCTCATAACTACAGGGGATCAGATGCCTCTGGCCCCTGTGGGCACCTGAACACAGGAGCACATACCCACACACAGACACACATATACATAGCTCAAAATAATTAAAAAAATATTTTTTAAAGAGAAAGAAAAGATCGTGGCTAAAACACTTCAAGGCTTAATGCACACTAATCTGGAATCACCTCCGGCTGTAAGGAAGGTACGTGCCTTTTTTTTTTAGCTTTGTGACTTTTTCAAGTTTTTTAAAATCTAAACCTGTTTGGCTATAACATGGAATGGTAACAATGCCTGTCACATTGAAATAGTCTCTAAGGAGTGAAATCATACTTCCTACACAGAATTTAATAAATGTTAGACTACATTATTACATCCACTGACTTAAGGATTCTAAAAGACTGATAAATGCCCTTCCAATACACCACGTGAAATTAACGATGAAAGCTATGAAATGACAATTCATCACACTTTCTAACTTTAATGAGGACAAGCACCTGTATCTCCCTAGATTTCTGGGTGCCTAGCACTCACTAAATGGCAGTTACATCTTTCACTACAAGCTAGAACGTGAAGACTATGACAAGGGAGCAGCAGCCTGGTGAACTATTGACAGAGGTAAAGGTTCATGGCATTCGGAGGTTTCAACACCTCCGGCTCCACGCAGCTTTCCCCTCGACGGCTTCTGGGTAGCCAGCACCTTGGCCTCTCTGCCTCCTGCTTGCCTGTGTCCCCAGAAATTCCTCTGTCGGGCCGGAAGACATCTCCATCCCGCTACCCTGGTCGTCGGATGGAGGCGAGTCGCCCTTTCTAATCCCAGGGGCCGCTACTCCAGAGGGGGAAGCCTCCCTCACCTGTGAGGTGGACACCGGGTCTCAATGTCAGCAGCGCCCGGGGGCCGTGAGCGCCCATGGGAAGCCCGAAGGCAGAGACGCACAGCTTGCGACACAGGGATGCTGCCACTACGCCCCCCTGGGGCTGCTGGACCCCTCTCCCCGCTGCAGCCGGCAGCCGGGGGATCCCCACCGCCACCCTCAACCAGCGTGGGGAACACCGCGCAGCCATTTTGGCCCGGGGACACTGCGCCTGCGCAGTCCGTCCCTAGCTCGTCTCGCCGGTCGCGTCTTCCGGAGGCGGGGCATCGGCAGCACGCAGTTGCGTAAGCATCGCGCACGCGCCTCCGGCTCCGAACTGTAGAACCTAAGCCAACGTGCTGGACTATGAGGATGTCAGTTTGTAACTTTTCTCTGTTTTGGAATCTTGTGATGTGCGAACGAATGCTGCTCTTTACTTGTGAATGTTGTGGCTGAGTGTGTAGCAACCGTAATCTGGCGAGCCTTGCCCTGGCAGGGACTACAAACCCCAGCAGACAACGCGGCGTCGGTGTCAGATTCCGGTATGCTGCGTGCGGATGCCCTCCCTTGACCCTGAAAATTACATCTTATTACATGTTCTCTCAGAAAGCCTTCACTCCGGTTGTTGGCTGCAGTTTTTCCGTGTCTGATTCCCTCGCAGTAGAACTCGAAACACTCAGGTCCATCTTAAGCACGTTAGCCTTCTCCAAACCTGCAACAAGAATTCAATGAGCATTGTGAATGCCTATTACGTATTGTGCACCTGCTGTTTGTTATCCACGTTGTAGACTATAATGTTAGAGCAAACCCGCTCCAGTGGAGCAAAGTCGCCACACAGGGACAGACTTCTTATTAAGTAACAACGGCAAGTGCTATAAAAGATGCACAGTTAGGAGCATACCATTGTATTCGATCTGTTTCTCAAAGGCATAAGGCTTGGCAGGCGCTGGGGAAGTGGCGGGTGGGCTGTTAAACTTTCTGAGTTATTATGTCCATAATTGGACTTTGATGAACAGTGCATCAAGTACAGATGTAGTATTTTAAGTGACAAAAACACCAGAAGCTGCCAGACTAGATTGAGTTAGGATGATCAGGAGTTCAAGATCATTTTCAGCTATATAGCAAATTCGAGATAGTCTGGGCTACATGAGACCACATCTCAGAGTTAGGTCTAAAGGAGGCTCCAATTCTCTAAACTCCAAAAGGCACTCCAAATATCCAGAAATAGACTTAACGTGGAGTATGGGAGGATTTCTAGTGGTTAGATAAAAACCAGCAAGTCAGGCAATGGTTTCCCACGCCTTTAATCCCAGCACTTGGGAGGCAGAGGCAGGTGGATTTCTGAGTTCGAGGCCATCCTGGTCTATAGAATGAGTTCCGGGACAGCTAGGGCTACACCGAGAAACCCTGTCTTGAAGAAAAAAAGAAAAAGAAAAGAAAAAAAAAAACTAAAAAAAAAAAAAAAAAGTCAAGTTCATGCTAGCATCCTAGCTCTTCTCACTTCTTCCCCTACTCCAAACT
This sequence comes from Montemys delectorum, assembly GCA_019843815.1. NCBI lineage: Eukaryota > Metazoa > Chordata > Mammalia > Rodentia > Muridae > Montemys > Montemys delectorum. Next base: position 4,002 of record JADRCD010229274.1, read on the forward strand.
CCCCAGCTCACGGGTTCCCCTTGCCCAAGCTACTCATTCTCCTTAGAACCCTACTATTTTCAATGTTTCTCTCTGTCTCTCCCCTCCCCCCCTTCTCTAATGACCAGGTCTAGCATACTATGGAGCAGCCATGTCATCAATTTATTAAAAAACTAAACAAAACTATAAAAGCTGGTGTCTAAAGGTGTAGTAGTGTATGCTTAAACCTTAAATTAAGAGCATGTAACTGAAAATGAAGCCAGAGAGCTAGACTGGGGCTGGTTATTTAGGAAAGTTCAATTTTTCACCACCCTCCCAAATAAAAGGAAGAGAATCCGAGGGCTTATGAATGGGTTTAGGATGATCAATGGAGACACCACACCCACATACAAACAAACACACACAAATGTGCATGAGAGAGAGCACACTGCCACTTTCTACTCACCAGGTTTCTAAAAAAGATTTATTTATTTTTATGTGTATGAGTACACTGTAGCTGTAAAGATGGCCATCAGCCACCATGTAACTGCTGGGAATTGAACTCAGGACCTCTGCTCGCTCCGCCCCATTCACTCCGGCCTGCTTGCTCAGGTATAATACACTGTAGCTGTCTTCAGACACACCAGAAGAGGGCGTCAAATCTCATTATGGATGGTCGTGAGCCACCAGGTGGTTGCTGGAATCCAAACTCAGAACCTTCAGAAGAGCAGTCAGTGCTCTTACCCGCTGAGCCTTCTCGCCAGCCCCTACTCACCAGTTTTGTACACATAATTTGTGTATGTTACCCTGGGAAGATAGCCATAACCTTCACCAACCAAATTCTCAGTGGATTCTGAGACTCAAAGGTCAAAACCTACCAATGAAGCAGAAAGTAGCTGCTGAGCTAGTGCAGAGAGAGCATGCATGGATGTCAGTGATGTGAACAAGAAACATTTTAGTGAGACTAGGAGGAAGGCACAGGGAATGAGAAGGGGAAAGAGGCAGGCGGATTTCTGAGTTCGAGGCCAGCCTGGTCTACAGAGTGAGTTCCAGGACAGTCAGGGCTACACAGAGAAACCCTGTCTCGAAAAAACAAAACAAAACAAAACAAAACAAAAAGACATGAATGATAGACAAGGCCCATCCTGGTAGACAAGTTAGGACACGAATATTATTAGACAAGGCAAGTCCACTGCCACAATTGAATACCCCAACCAATGGGAGCAGGATAAGTGTTCAACAAAGACATATTCCTAAGGAAATCCCCGTTTTTAAATCCTGACTGGTGAAATAACTTGTCACAAATGTATGTAGATCTTGGGCTTGAAAACTCTGTAGTTCAGAGTCATGGTTTAGTTCCCAAATCTGGACCATGGCCCTGGTTGACCAGTCCTGGGGCACATGCTCAGTAACCCATCCCTGTCTGACTGAGATCCGTGTTTGTGTGGTTGTGATTCCTGGACCCCAACACCGTGCACATACAGGTGAGTAGGCAGGAGTACACAGGTGAACAGAAGTAAATGTCTTAGCGGTCGAGAGCCCTTGTTCCTCCTTACTCTCAAAGAAGACCCAAGTCTGGTTCCCAGCACCCATGTGGCAGTTCAAGACTGTTCACAAGGCCAGAGGATCCTACAATTCTAACCCACAGCAAGCACGATTGCCCACTGAGCCACCTTCCCAGCCCTGCCTGCCTTCTTTCCTTCTCTCTCTCTCTCTCTCTCCTTCTTTCTTTCTCTCACTCTTTCTTTCTTTCCTTCCTTCTCTCTCTCTCTCTCTCTCTCTCTCTCTCTCTCTCTCTGTCTTTCTTTTTCAAAACTGGCCTTTTGGGGATGATGCTCACTTAGTATCTGACGCTAGCTTACAAGTCACTACCAAGTCCAAACTGGCCTCAAACTTGTTATGTATCAGTCTAACATTAAACTCCTGATCCTGCTACATCTATCTCTGTAATGCTAGATTTACAGATGTGCACAACCAAGCCTGGCTAGGGTAACTTTAAAGTTTTAAAAATTATTTTTCCTTTCTTTTTATTTTATATGTATGGGTATGGCTATGTGTAGATTTGCAACGTGTGTGTGCAGTGTCCTTGGAGACCAGAGAGGCTATTGGATCCCCTGGGACTCGAGTTACTGGCAATTATGAGTCCCCATGTGAGTGTTGGAATGGAACAAGAGTCGTCTGGAAGAGAAGCCAGTGCTCTTAAGTGCTAAGCCATCTCTCCTAGCACCCTACTCTTCCTGCCCATTATTGGCAGCAGGCAGCAACTTCTTACTCCTCCTTTTCTCCTCTTTTTTTTTTTTTTTTTTTTAAAATTTTGAGACAGAGTCTCACTATATAGTCCAGAACTATGTAGACCACGCTGACCTTGAACTTCTGATCTTCCTCCTGAGTGCTGGAACTACAGGACTATGTCACCCTGCTGGGGATGGTACCCAGGGCTTCATACATGCCTGGCAAACACTCTACCAACTGAGCTACATCCACAGCTAAAATCACTTTTAAGGGAAAAATGATGCTCATAGATATTGAGAATAAAGCTATCTATAACTTGGTCATCATCATACACTCTAGTGTGAAAAAGCTGCATCATAAAATGTGTATTTTAAGCCGACAGTGCTAGCACACACTTTCTTTCTTTTTCGAGACAGGGTTTCTCTGTGTAGCCCTGGCTGTCCTGGAACTCACTCTGTAGACCAGGCTGGCCTCGAACTAAGACATTCCCCTGCCTCTGCCTCCCAAGTGCTGGGATTAAAGGCATGTGCCACCACTGCCCGGCTGTACACACTTTTAATCTAAGTGCTTGGGAGGCAAAGGCAGGAGGATCTGCGAGGCCAGCCTGGTCTTCAGAGTGAATTCCAGGACAGCCAGGACTACACAGAGAAACTCTGACTATAAAAATAAAACAAAACTCAAAACAAAGGGAGGGGTAGAGAGAGAAAGGGGAAAGGGGAGGAGGAGAGGGAGAGGGGGGAGAGAGAGAGATTGAATTTCAGTGGTCTTTATCTTTTATGGGCCGCGGGGATTATTCTCAATTTTAGTCTAGTTAATTCTGTCCTGCTACTTGAGGAAGTACATAGTGGGATAGAGCGCACCGAGGTCACTGAAAAACCTCAGGGACCAGTATTGCAAGTCTAATCCTGGAGCAATTGAAGTGCGGTTTCTCCAGTAGGACAGCGGCGACTCACGTGACCTCCGACCAGCGCTGTAGTCCCTCAGGCATCAGGGCGTGACTTGTCAGGCTGTCCTGGCAGCTACTGGCTAGGAGGCCGGGCTGAAGGCCGTCGCGCTGAAGAAAGACGACGTGGAGGCGTGCCTAGGCGGGCCGCAGGAGCTTCTGATTGGTTGTCATCATATTGGGGCGTGGCATCAAGCTGCAGGCTGCTGAGGCGGCAGGCTGCAAGAGTCCATCCAGGGTGGCTTCTCTTCATTCACCTGAGACCTGACGCCCCTCGTCCTCAAGCCTGAGCTCGCTCAGTCCTAGCTGCCATGAACCGCTTCAAGGTGTCCAAGTTTCGGCATATGGAGGCCCGGCCGTCCCGCCGAGAGGTGAGCCCAGCCCGTGGACTCCACTCCCTAGCTCCTGGTCCCGGATGACTGCCATTCCCCAGTGCCTGCCTACGCAGTGCACACCCTGGGTTGCGAAGACCCTCACCCCGCCCCGCCCCATCTGTCCACCCGGAACTTCTCCCTTTAGATGAGCCCTAGAGTCCAGGCCGCCCCTTCACTGCTCAGAGGACAGAGTCCAGAGCTCTGGTGACGCGCCCTAGTCCTTGGGCGATCCGGGAGGTCGGCCTGGCCGGTTCGCCGCCCCCTGGCACCCCAGGTGGCCTCGCAGCCCTCCCAGACGCGAACAGGCCTCTGCTTCCGGTCGGCCTTGCTGGGAGCCAGGCTGGGAAACTGTAGACGCCGGTCTCCCCCTTCCTGCAGTCTAGGATCACCCCTGCCCGGGGCCGGGCTGTGGGAGAGATGCATCTCTTCCTTGTGGTCTCAGTGAGAGGGAAGGTGTCATCTGGAGAGGGAGCCCCTGGGGCCAGGCATGCTTCCTCCCTCGGGTTTCCGCCACTCTCCCTCCTCGGCTGGCTGGCGCAAGCTCTTCCTTTTCTGGGGTGATGCTACTGGTGGTGGCTGGGGACTGGAGAAGCCTAGATCAGGCGGATCCCAGGTCAAGTGTCAAGAAGGACTGTACACTTGGGGAGGCACTGGTCTTTCTCCCCCTATGTTATTTGGAAAGCCAGGAATGTCTTCCAACAATTGGGTTTATGACCTCTAGTGTCCCAAAGCAAGTTATGACAACCATGCTCCATTATCATTCTCTGGACAGTTACCCTTTCTGTACCTACTGTGTGCTGCTCAGCCTCTGTAAAACAGTGACCATTACGGCATTTCCCCTTCCCTGTTGCACTTAACAGCCTCTGGTCAGCAAGCACGGTATAAATCCATTGAAGATCAAGAACACACGGGGTGTGTGTGTGGTGGGCTGTGATGTAAAGAAGTGAAGTAGAGTTAACTTAATAGCATTGTGGAGGACAGTGCCTAAGGAGTTGGATTTCAACAGAAGCCAGAAGGGTGAGAAGTAAGAAAAAAGCAAGTAAAGAAAAAGAAAGTGAACCCAGGGTGGACAGAGGCCATTAGGTAGGCAAAGCCCGATGACAGATGAGTCACAGGGCAGCCCTTCAGGGGAAGAAGTTGAGTTTTGTTTTGAGTATAGTATGGAGCAATTGAAAGCCTGAGAGGAAGTGTACAGTGCTTAGATTGGATTAAGACTATTACTAAGAGTGCAGTAATGACAACTAGACAGGTCTGGAGAACCTTCAGGGTTCTATGGCCTCTTCCTGTATGGATCCCTTTCTAGTAAGTTAACCAGACAGGCAGGCCCACAGGACCAGGGGCCTCGGGAGCGCTTGGTCACTGAGGCAAGAAGGATTGCAGATCCTTGCCTTGACACCGATAGAGGAAATGGGGACCTTGATCTCAGTTGCAGGGCGAGTGCACTTCTTCCCCACATGTGGGGTGTTAACATCACTGCCTTTCAGTCATCCAGGGGGAGAGCATGGCCTGAGGAAGCCAGATCTTTATTTTCTCCCTGCTGAGTGTGCATGCTCACAAGGGGTCCTTGGGCCCTGGGAGAAACCTCAGCAGAGTGTAGCCGCAGAGGCCACACCCATCTTCTGTTAGATTGTCACTTCTTTGTCACCTTCCCACTCTTTGAACTGAAATATTCCCCCCAGAGACACACACACTTCCTCTGTCAGCCGCCTCCTCCTCCTCCTTATTAGGAACTGATTTGCTAAATAGACTCACCCTCTGAGCTACTTAGATTATTTCAAGAACATTTGGTATTTTTTTAAGGGACTGAGTGGGACAGACCCCGAAAAAACCAAATGTCTATCCCCAAAAATACTGCTCTAATGGGGCAGCTTTAAGGGTTGAAGAAATGACTTTATTAGTAGCATGTTTGCTGTGCATGCCTGAAGATATAAATTTGCTGTGCAGAACCTAAGTGCTTACAGTCATCACATACCTGCCCAGACAGGAGGACAGCTGGAGCTCACTAACAAGCCAGACTAGCAGAATGGGTGAGTTCTAGATTCAGGGAAAGACTCTGTCTTAAAAAACAAAGTGGGTGATTCCGGTGGAATGACACCAGACACACACACACACACACACACACACACACACACAGAGTTTCCTGGATTATGGCCCTGTATAGGCATGAGCAGAGACCTGACCCTAACCATATTATTCTTCATCTGCAGGCCTGGATCAGTGACATTCGTGTTGGAACCACCCCCACATGTGGGAACCACATCAAATCAAGCTGCAGCTTGATCGCTTTCAACTCCGATCGCCCAGGTAGGGAGGTAGACATGGAAGAAAAGGCTCAGGCGTTAGTTATCACCATAGATAGAGTCAGGAAAAGGCAAACTCCATTCACAGTGGAGAGTCGGAAGGGCCTGGGCTGTGGGGAGGGGCAGGCTTTAGACCTTATACACTGGTCAACGTACAGCAGTCAGATTTTGCTTGTGTGTAAACCATGGTGGTGGTTCTAGCCAGGGAGGAAAGAAAATGGTGTTTCTGTTTTCAGCCATCCTCACAGACAATCCCCCTCCTCGTTTGGACCTTGAGGGGCTGGGATTGATCACAATGAAGATTTGAAAACTCCTTGTGCAGGGTGTGATGCTATCTGTCTCTGCCCTCCAAGAGGCTGAATCTAGAAGACTGTGAGATGCAAGCCAGCCTGAGCTACTCAGAACCCATCTCAAAGAAAACCAACAAACAAACAAACAAGCAAAACAAAACAAGGAAAAAACCCTTTAAAAAGACCCAGCAAAACAAAACAAAAACCCAATGTGGTTTTGTGTTAGTTGAGCTCCCTTGGCTGCAGGACAATGTCAATAGACCAATGTTAGCCCAGGAAAAATGCCTCTTTCCTGACTAGGGACTGTAGGCAGAGCTGGATCCAAAGCTGCCAAGTTCTGTCCACTTGCACTCTCTGACCCCAAACTCATCCTATTGCTTTCTATTAGCATCTCACTTTATAGCCCAAGATGGCCCCCAACTTGCAGGATTCCTCTAGCCCCATCTCCCAGGTGCCGTGACTATAGGTGGGAACCATCTCACCTGTTCCCAGTTTTTCTCTTGGTCCCTCAACCCTGCTGCCTTGAGGTGCTGGCTTCCTTTTCTGGTGAGGTTGGCAGGAGTGCCAGCTGACTGCCCAAAGCCAACCTCTTCCATGATCTGGGTGAGAAAAAGAGCACTCCTTTCCCAGTGTTCTATACATTCAATGCAGATGGTTCAAGCTGGGGAAGAACATAGGTTCCTTCAGTGTCAGGAAAAAAAGTGACAACTGGGAGAGACTTTCAGGAGGTCACATGGTTTTGGGGAAGTCACATGGTTTGGGGTCTGGAGTCCTTTGAAGGGAGATAAACGGCCACCATTAAGCTCAAAGTGAGAACCTCTGTGTTTGTTTAACAGGTGTGTTGGGTGTCATATCTCTGGAAGGCCCTGAAGAAAACAAGAGGCATGTGACCTACCTTGGCTGCCATTCTGGTGAGTGATGCTTGATTTAGGAAGCCTGTGGCCAGGGATTCATACTTCGTTCTTCGCCTGTGGCTTCTTGTCCTCACTGTATGTTCTGCAAAGTCTTTGGAGTCAGAAGGCTGCATCTGGTTTGGGACTCTGTCCTGGAGAAGGGAAGGTGGATGTTCCAGTTCATCAGAGTGGCAGAAGGATGGGCAGAATCAGTCCTGGGCCTCTGGATAGCCTTCCTGAGGACCACACACACACCCCATATGGCTCTCAGTCCTGCATGTTCTCTGGAGTCCAGCAGGGCACCTCTCATTTCTAAGCCCCCTTCCCAGCCAGGCGGCTAAAAGCCACTCCAGAAGGTGGCTATGCTGAGCTGCAGAGTGGAGATGTACCCTTACGAAGGGTTTTTGTCTGCTGCAGCTGCTTCTGGGGCCCCCCAGCAGCCTGCGTGGCAGAATGCCCACTTTGGGGAACATTTATTATACCCTAGGTATTGACTTAGTCTCCATAGCTGTGGTTGCTGTGGGCTAGATCTCTTATTGAAGACCTGGGCTGAAGGAAGAGGATTCTTACTCCTTAGGCAGGGTAGGTTGGCGGAGATCTGAAAGTAGGGTTCTGCTCGGTGTCAAAGTTCTGATGATGATGATTAGGTTGTTAACAGCAAAAGCCAAGACTTATGTAGAGTATGCTGAGTGCTTTCTAATCTAAATTTGTTTGTTTGTTTGTTTGTTTGTTTCTTGTTTTCCAAGACAGGGTTTCTCTGTGTAGCCCTGGCTGTCTTGGAACTCATTCTGTAAACCAGGCTGGCCTTGAACTCAGAAATCCCCCCCCCCCCCCCCCCCCCCCCCCCCCCCGTCTGTCCCTCCCAAGTGCTGGGACTAAATGTGTGCACCAATATGCCTAGCCCAATCTAAATTTTGTATAGATTTCTTTGTGTATGAGTATTTTACTGGCATGTGTGTCTGTGTGTAACATGCGTGCCTGGTGGAGGAGGCCAGAGGAAGGTTGAGGTTGGTGTTACAGATGGCTGTGTGAGCCATGAGGACTGGAACTGAATCTGGTCCACTGAGAGGGCAACCAGTACTCTCACTGCTGAACCATCTCTCTAGCCCACTAATCCAAACTTTGAAAGAGTTTTGAGATGACATTTGGATACCATGTGTAGACTTTGTTTTAAGTGGATCATTGATTTTTTTAGGTTGTTTTGTTTGTTTGTTTGTTTATGTGTGTGGTTGTTTTGCCTGCATGTTTGTCCCACATTCATGCAGTGCCCTCGGAAGCCAGAAAATGTTATTGGATCTTCTGGAACCGGAGGTACAGATAGCTGTTAGCTGCCAGTTTGTTTGGTTTTTCCGAGACAGGGTTTCTCTGTATAGCCCTGGCTGTTCTGAAACTCACTCTGTAGACCAGGCTGGCCT
>JADRCD010229275.1:0-24628 GCA_019843815.1 Montemys delectorum
AGAAGGAAGAAAGGGTGGGTGAAGAACTCCTGAAGAGTAGCGTGTCTTTGTGGTGGCTGATTTGCTCTCATACTTTGCTTGAGGAACTTGACAATACCTCTGTGGCTATAGTCTTAGTAACTGCTTTCATATTACTGATTGGAATGAGCATGAACCCCTCATTGAGTCACAGGGCAGTTTTCACTTTGATGAGAGAGGGAACAGGGTTTTGTTTTGTTTTGTTTTTTCCTTTCTTTTTCTTTCTTTTTTTTTTTACAGAGGAAAAACCAAGAGAGGAGATAGTATTTGACATGTAAATAAAGAAACTATCTAATAAAAAAGAAAGAATTCTATGCAAGCTACTCATAAGTCATCTCTGTAGAAGTGATAACATACCTTCACTGGTTCAGCTCTCCTGTGAAGTGCTTTTGATAAAACCGATGCTTATGTTACATCTCATGGTACACACCTGAGACATCTCGACCTTCACAAAGGCACATTCATGTTGTGCTTGATGGTGACATATCTTGTCTTTTGTGTATTCGGTTGCTAATATCACCTCTTGACTATTTCTGAAAAATAGTATTGTTCTAGTTTGTTTTCTGTTGTAGAGAAAAAAACCTTAATCGGAGGCAATTTGGAAAAGGAAGAATTCAAATTCATTTTAAATTCTCAGGTCACTATCCATCACTGAAGGAAGTCAGGGCGCGGTTTTGGTGGTTTTGTTGCCTGTTGAGTGCTGGACGGCATAGCTGTACACTTGTCTTTCTGCATAATGTTACGCCTTCTACACTCTCCCTCAAGTTCAACATTCTTCAGACTTTCACAGATCAGTATTTTGTTTACTACATTTCAAATATAGTATCAAAATATTTTCAACCCAGTGCCAGGTACTGTAGGGGACACAGAAATAAGTGATTTGGAGCTTTTAACCTTAAGAGATTTTATTTTAATAGTGAAGGAGTGAATTTAGTGTCTGGAAACAAATCTACACTACAAAACAATAAAAATATATTGGTGAGAGAAAGCCCATGGTAGGAATTTCCAAAAAGGAACAGGCAACCCTGGAAGCTTCTCCTGAGTGGATCTTGATGGATCTTGGTTTGTTTGTTGTGGTGCTCACAGCGTGTAGGAAGCAGAGGAAAGGCTAATGACCACATCTGAATAGCTTGCTGTCACTGCGACTTTGTGCCAACAGCTCATTTTTAGTGAGAAGTGATAATCAATGGGAGGAGGAGCCAAGCAGTGACAGAACACACAGACACTTTTTAATTCTGCTGACATCTTGTCTGTGCTGTGACAAGGAAGAGGACGTGTGACAAAGAGTTGGGACAAAACATATATTTTTCTGAATTTAATCTGACACCTAACAATTCATTCGTGCTAAATATATCAATTTATGAGGTTGGGATGTACAATGAAGAACCTGTATTAGCCAGTGAAAATGGGCTACCTATAAACCAATTATCCCAAATTCATTGTACTATATGAGAGAAGAAATAAGCTAGCTTCAAAGCTAACATTCACAGATAAGATAAAATGTAAAAATTATTAGATATTTCTCTAATTATTAGATACTTCTAGATGCTAGTACAAACATTGCTATGAAAGGTGGCTACCCATGAGTAACCTGAGAGCAAGATGGTATCATGTGGCTCACTCATGTGGTGATATAAATTACCTTCATACTTATGTAGACCTTAGTGTTAAGGATATTTGTGGGAGAAAAGGATACCGTATTCATGATCCTGTTGAGCTTCAGTGTTATTTCATAGGTTTCAGGCAGAAGCACACACCATCTACAGTAGGTACTTCACTTGAAAGTCAGATCCCATTCCTGTGATAAACTAACAGAAGACTCTATGCTACAAGCTCAAACTGCTTATCCTAATAATCAAATTGTGTCCCTCATTAATGCATAATTACAGGACAACTATATACTTATTATTAACCTTGGACAGGCATAGGGACTACATGAAAGTTTCCTAGGTAGACATCAGATTCCCATGTCATCACCACAGTTCCATAGCTGCACTAACATACATCTCTTCAGGTATACCTGGGTCTCATGGGAAGTTTTTTTCATAATCTGATAACAGAAAAAATAAGCTTAGCTCATGGTTGGATTGTCTAGATGTTTGTAGATGTCTACATTGACTTTGTTGCTCTCTAGCTCCCATTCTAAGGTAAAGACATACATAAAGACACCTGAGGAAGAAAAATTCCTTCACAGGATATTCTTTGATGTTTTGTTAAGAAACCCACTTTACCTGGAAAGAAAAAAAAATACCCAAGGTAAGAATAGCTATGGACTCATGGGCAATGCTAAAATGGTTTAGCTGCCTGTTTATGAACTAGGATAGTATCAGTGAGAAAGAGACCTTGGAAAGAGGCTTATGGATGAGCCAAAGGAGTTGGTAGGATTTTAAAAGTATTTACATCATGTGGTTATAAAAACTTTGTCTTCCTCTGTGAATAAAAGATTTATGTTACCTATAGTATAATCTGAATCTACGGTTGAATGAATTTCCTAGTCAATTGGATGTTGAAGATGATAGTGCCAAGTTTGATCCCGAGGCATTGGGCACAGCAGCTAGAAAAACACTTCTATGAATTGAGATGTGGTAAGGTGGATCTTTGCATGAACACAGTCCACTTTGAGAAAAGTTGGTGTGAGATAGCTTATACATTGAGAACCTAAATATGAATTTGAAAGATGAAACTGAAGTTGAGAAGAGAAGACTTTAAACAAGAGTGGCAGAATCATAACTGTGTTAGAAAAAAAGAGGTCATAGAAATGATCAAAGAAGTCCTTCCTTCTGGCAGCTGATGGGGCCAGCACAAAGGTTAACCCCCTTGCCTACATTGCTCATGTACAAAGAGAATGGACTGAAATGTGAGAATAGTAAGGCCTATGCCAATTTTACACTTTAGATTCTAGGTAGAAATTTCAGAGTGTGAAATGTTCAGAGCTAACGTGTCTATCTAGAAATTTCTGGTACTAACCCATTTCTCCTATTTCTCTCTAAGAAACACAAAAGAGTTCAATCTCTATGTCTCTTTTGTCTTTTGGGGTGTGAGTTCACTGTCACTTCTGTGTGGAAGCGTTTTATTTGTGATGCAAACCCCATCAGCATCTCCTTCCCTGCTGGAGTGAGCATGGAAATGTGTGGAGAGGTTGTTACTGGATGGAAGAAGTCAGTCCCTGGGCTACCTATGAGAACATGCTGCACTGGCTATTGTTTGGACATGCAGGAGGTGTTGAGTGTGCTATGCAATCAGTAGAGTTCCTTGTCCTTATTGTTCATCATTACAGTTAAATGTAATTTCTCCCAACAATCATTTGGCTGAACTGTGAGGACTTCATGGAAACAAGAACTTAGTTTCCTTCTTTTCTGTTCCTTCTTCTTCTTCGTCTCTCTCTCTCTCCTTCTTTCCCCCTCCCTCCTTCCTTCCTGTGGTCCACGCTATTTTCCCGCCGGCAGGAACACACGGACACACACAGGATCCTTCTGCAGCAAACCTTTATTACCATGTGGCGAGGAGAGGGCGAGCCCTGGAAATGCACTGCTTATATACACCCTGGAGCGGCGTGTTCACCTCTGATTGGCTGTTTGCTCATTACCTCATGAGACACCTCGGGATAGGCTGTGACTTGGCGCTCTCTGGCCCTAGCACATGCGCACTTGTTACAGGGAGAAGACACCAGATGCGGGTACCATCTTGTAATGGAGGCTGCCGGCTTGGGTGCGGCTCTCTACACTTTCCTTTCTTCTTTCTCTCTTTTCTCTTTTTCTTGAAGTAAGGTTGTAATAAGAAGAATGTAAGAAAGCCAGATTTAGTTCACAATTAAAAATCTCATTTTCAGTTTGTTATTTGTGAAGATATCTTTTCTATAATGAATATGGAATTCTTAAAACAATTTTATTGACACTAGGTATTACTATCAATCATAGGTTGCCTCTTCCTGGAATTCACTTATTTAGCCTAGGTGGGCCCTACATTTGTGATCTTTTGCCTCAGTCTCCCATGCATCAGGATTACAGGCACATGTGCTAATACATCTGGCTTTGAAGTGTTACCTTTTGTTTTTCTTGTTTTTAATGTTCACTTTTGTATGTTTTTAAATTTTTATTTATTTTTATGTGTATGGGGATTTTGTCTACATGTGTGTCTGTGCACTGTATGTGTGCATTGCCCACACAGGTCAGGAGAGGGAACTGGATCATTTGCATGTCCATGAGCAATGAATGAGAATTTCTATGGTCCTACATGGTCATCAACATTTGGTAGTTTAGCCCTTTGGATTTGGGTCACTTCCTATGTGTTTATGTGTACCTTGTTTTAATTGCATTTCAGACGGTATAATGTATACTTTGGATCATCTGTTCGTTCCCTGGTTTCCAATCTGCCTGTCTTCATTGGTGAGGTGTCTGGTCACATCTTTTATTGATTCTTAATTGAGTTGTTTGTTGGTGACTGATTTTTATGAGCACTTTGTATATTCTACGGAGCAGTTCTTTATGAGTGTGTCCTTTGCAAATATTTTTTTGCCAGCTTGTCACCTTCCTTTCCCCCTTCCCCACACTGTCTTTTGCAGAGCACAGATTTTAATTCTAAGAAGGCAGTGTATCCACTCCTTCTCTTATGGATTATGCTTCTGGTGTAAATCTAGAGAAGTCATCTCTACACTCTATGTCTAAGATTTTACTTGGGCTTTCCTCTAGGAAAAACGTTTTATAGCTTTGTGTTTTTTATTAGGTGCATATGATCCATTTGAGTTAATATTTTGTGAACTGTCTGTTTAGTTTCATTTTTTTTTCCGTTGGCTTACATACTTTTATGTAGCTATAGAGAACCATGAGATTTATTTATTTTTGATTTAAGTCTATAATTATTTTCATGTAGCCTTTAACAGTTTTAATCAACCAGGTGATTAAAAGATGCCCCCCCCCCCAAGTTGCTTAAAGAGACCACTCAGAGTGAAAGTTTGCTTACTAGGCAATTAACAACCAAACAACAGATGGTTAATGGGGTTCCCAGTTTACTTAACTAGCATCCAATAATGATATTAATGGATTTATGTTTTTAATGATTGTCAGTTAGATCTATAACATAATAGAACAACTCTGTAGGTCCTTTTGCCCTTGGTATGTGAGGCATGAGAATAAACATTTGTGCATGTTTGTTAGAAGGCACATTTTATGATGCCATGCTTGGGCTATGTGGTGTCTTATGGTCATTTGTCATTTGTCTTTCTGAAATACTCTGGAGGGATGTACTCCTAAAGCTTAAATTAAATTAAAGTCACATATATGACATTTTGTCATAGTTCCAAGCTTATGGTTAGTGACTATTGATACATGCTGGACTCATATAAATGCTCAGCAGAATCATCAAAATAAGTAATAACACCAATAAAATATAGAAATTAAAACTTGACTTAACATATTCTTAATTAAAAAGGAAGAGGCACTAAGCTTGAGAATAAATCTTGACATTGTATAGAGTAAGGGCTAATTTAATGCATCTATTTGGTTGGTCCATGAGTTGCTCAGATATTTGGTGAAACATTATTTTAGTTGTTCCTTTGAGAGCGCTTTTATGTAAGAACAACAATTACCACTGTAGATTGAGTAACATTAATTGTCTTCCTAATATGGAAGGCATGGGTGGGCATCACCTTAACAGTTTTAGGACTGAATAGAAGGCCAAATGTTTACAAATAAAAAGGCGATTCTTCCTGTTTTGTTGACTTCAAGTGGGATTTCAACAAAGACAGAATCTATGTATCCTTGACTGGCCTTGAGCTTACTATGTATGTTATGCTTGTCCCCAGAGTTCTAGAATTATACTTGAGTGCCACCACACCTAGAGTTATGTGGTGCTGGTGATCAAACCCAGTGCTGCATGCACACTAAGCCAGCATTCTGCTGAATGGCCTACATCTCCATCTCTCTTTATGAGTTGTCACCCCCCTGCTCCTGGCAATGCTACTATTTGTCTTCTTGCTTCTTAGGCATTCAGAGTTGGGCTGGGGCCACAATATCAGCTTCCTTGGGTCTCTGTCTTGTCAGCCCACCATGCAGACCTTGAGATTTGTCTGCCAGGTGGACAATCCCCTATAATAATTTTTTAAAGTATATTTATCCAGTCTTGGTCTTCAGAGGACCCTGACATAGCTTTAATATTTCAATACCAAGAGTAACATTTTTCTTTTTGAAATCTACAAAATTGGCCAATTGATAATTAAAGCTCATTACCAAGCAAGTACAAAAAAATGTATTCACCTTTGAACAATAACATTTTCATTACAGAAACAATGGCAAAGAACTTGGAAAGCTAATGAAAAAACATAAAAATGCAAATTACTCTCAGCTAATTGGTTGTGTCTCCAAACACACTCTAAATTATTAATTAGTAAGAGAGTTAGTATTTCTCTTTAAGTATAAGATAGGGAAATGGTGACTCACTCTTCCACTACCATGTGAAGTATTAAAATAAGAATGTTTCATTTTTTCCTTCAGTGTAATTGTATTCAAATTTTGTGGAGGGGAGAAAGCCAAAGAATTCAAATTTCTTTTGAAGTTCTAAACTCTTTTCGTTGAATACTTAATTACATGTTAGATTTCAAATCTCTATACACAATTAAGGAAGCAAACTAAAGACACGCATATTAGACTGTAAATTTCAGGGGATGAGCATTATGCTTTCTGCTTTACTTACTGAGGCATTTCCAGAAGGCTTTATTCAAATTAAGAACACTTCATTTTGAGCAGATTTAGAGGAGACATTGAGAGAAAGGTCTAGCCATTTCTCACAAATCCATCTTCTATAGCTCACTATCTTCCTTTTTATCAATATTGCTGGCAGATTGGATAGTTGTTTAAAATCAACAATGCATCATTACCACTCAGATACCACAGTTTACATTAGGGCTCATTCTTGGTGATGTATGGGATTGGGCAAATGTGAAATGACATGATAGCATCATAGAGAGTGGTGGCAGGTCCTAAAAGTCCCCTTTGCTGCACAGATTCTATTTCCTAACTTTCAGCAACCAGTCATCTGTCTTATTACTGTCTTTATTATAATTCTAGGCATTTTCAACATCGGGCACAGAGCAATTTAAAACAAAGTGCTTACCAAGGAAGCTGACAATTTTCCGCTTGACATATCAGTGGTGAGAAGTTACCCTACTCCATGCTTGGCACAGTCAATCCTTCTCTCCTTTTTGAAATGCCTCCTCTTTATAGCTTATCAATTATTTTCTTTCTTTTTTCCACTGGGTATTTTTCCCCAATTTTCTGCTCCTTTGCCCCTCTCTCCTGCAGTAGGGCTTCTGGGCTTGATACTCCATTTTGGCAATTCTGTTTAATGCCACGGTTTTAATATTACTGAAATGTTAGACTTCAGGAATTTTTTCTAAGCTTGATCTTTTTTCCAAGTTTTGGAGGTATGTCTCCAATTTGTTTTGGTTTTACTGAAGAATAATTATAGATAAATTTATAGATATTTGACTATCTTATTTTCCATACCTAGCTCCTGCTAATTCCACATCACTCTGTTTTTAATGAGGTCCATGTCTTTAGAGTATATATTTGAGTGTAAGCATTCAATATTTGTCTTCTTGTACCTGACATTGCATTTAGTGGAGGTAGACGCAGTTTCATCTCTTGTTATCAATGGCAGGGGTTCCTTATTGTTTCAAGTTAATGTGCCACATTTTCCTCTTCATTCATTATTTCATTCATCCATCCATCCATTCATCCATTCATTCATGGATAGAAATAAAGTTCTTTTAAAATGATATTTAGAATACTTACACTGTTCCAGAAGGTTACCTCGTACCTTGAGAATGAGTCTCACTTAGCCCAGACTATGTCACACTTGCTATGTATCAAAGGGTGACTTCTGCCTCCATCTCCCAAGTGCTGGAGTCACAGCTGTGCATCACCACACATGGTTTACGTAAGGTTAGAGTCTGAATACAAGATTTCAAGCATGTCAGCTAAGCACGTTACCTGTCTCTAACCTATCTACATCTCCAGCCTACCTCAAGTCTCTTCAGTCAATGTCCATGTACACACACACACACACACACACACACACACACACTCACACATGTACACACTCACATACTTACACATCCAAACATGCACACGTGCACACACACACTCATACATGCACAGACTTACACACTCATCCATATACTTACACACAAACACACTCATGCACACATATACACACACTGACACATGCACATGTGCACATAACTCCCTTACCACAACTGAGCACACTGGCTGGATCATCTAGTTTAAGAAGCTTCCATGATATTTCTGCAATGGCTATATAGGTTCTTATTGCTACCAACAAAGATTTCCTTTCTTTCACATGGGTTTCACCCTTTTAAGTTTTCTATTCTGGCATATATACTTAACTATGAGTCAGTGCAACAGAATTTTAGTAACAACATGAAATAAGATGAATAATTCTGAAGCTTTGTTCAGTCAAATAAGTGAGAAGACTGCATATAGTTTTGCATTCAATCTATTGACTTGACATTCTATTTGTGTGTGTGTGTGTGTGTGTGTGTGTGCGTGCATGCACATGAACATGAACTAAAGAGGCTTGAAGTAGGCTGCAGATATAGATAGGTTAGTAGACTGCCTAACTACAACACTTGAAGTCTCGTGTTCAATTTGTGGTGTTACATAAACCAGGTGTGCTAGTGCACACCTGTGGTTCCAGCACTTGGCGGATGGAGGCTAGAGGATCAGAAATCATCCTTTGATACATAGAAAGTTCGAGGCAAGTCTGGGCTAAGTGAGGTTCAGTTTCAAGGTATGAGGTAACTTTTTGGAATACTGAAGTATTCTAGTTCTCTTTAAAAACTTCGTTTATGTGTGCATGCATGTGGAGGTCAGAGGACAAGTTGCTAAAGTCAGTTCTCTCCTGTAATTGTGTGCATTTGGGGGAGAGTCTAATTTGAGTCATCAGGCTTGGTAGAAAGTGCCTGTCTCTACTGAGCCATCTCTCTGGCTTGATATTCTAAATCTTAATTATAGGGGTAGGGTAGGGGGATGGTGTTTCACAATATATACCTAATAAAGCTCTTTGGGTTGTGTCTTTAAGATGGGTCTGCAAATTATTCTTCAATAAAATTGAATTTAAGACCTTATATAACTTCTCATTACAACTAGGTAAGTTCATAATACTTCTCTATCAGCCATATTGGTCTCTGTCTCTCAACAAGACTAAAATCATCCTTACTTTTGTATATTTATAGTAACACTGCTGTTTTCCTTTAAAAATATGTGTATGACTGTTTGTCTGCATGTATGTCTATGCAGTGTACAGTGCCAATGGAAGCCAGAACAAGGTGCCATATACCCTAGATTTGAAATTACAGCCATTGTGAGCAGGCATGTAGGTACTGGGAATTGAATCTTGGTGCTCTGGAAGAGCAGCCAGTGCTCTTAATTGCTGAGCCATTTTTCCAGCCCCGCCCCCAATTTCTTTTTGCCAGGAAATTCCTTCTCTAGGCATTTGAAAGGGTAAGTACATTTTATCCTGTCTTCCAACGAGACCTCCACTCTGAGAAAAGTTTCAGGTTTTCTCCTTCAGGCAACCTCCTTCCCATTTCCTCCTTTTATGCCCTTAGCATTACGTGAGTAGTCTTATGGATGTATTTGCTTCTTATTTTTTTTTCTCTCTGCCCCCCCAGCTGTGAGTTAAGGACAGTGACAGAAATAGAGGCTATCAAGGAAGTCACTGCTGAATCTCTTTAGCCTGGCAAACTTTATGTCTTGAATGGGTCAAAACATGAAGAACAGATGATTGGCTTGGAGTGCTAGAGCCCTCAATCATATTTGTAAAGCACTGGCACCTTGTGTTTAACTAAAGCATCAGCTTGTAAAGAATGTGGACCAGTGATGCTAAGAGCACATCCTTAAAGACTGTGGACCAGTGATGCTAACAGAGCACATCCTTAAAGCGTGAACAATCCGTTGGCAGGCAAGTACTTATTTAAAAGGCCCTTCCATGTGAGTAATACTCAACTTCATGTGGAAGTCACTTATTTTGAAGGCAATGCTCCATCAGTCATTTTCATCCAATGCTTCCAACTTGCTCAAATGAACAATTCTCAGAGAAAAGCTTTCTGACTTCTAAACCTACAGAAAACCTATAGAAAGTTTGGAAGTTATTTTAGGCTTTTTTTTTGTATATGTGAAAAGTTTATTATTCATATTGGTGTATGGTTTCTGCATTTGTACATGGTTATGTGGGTATGTGTATGTATGTGGTCAAGTGTACGCAAACGTACGTGCATTGTTGGAGACTGGAGATGGATATCAGGTCTTCTGTCATGAGTCACTTTATGCTTTAGAGCAGGACCTATCTGGACCTGGAATCCACTCATTCAGTGAGACTATCTGGATATCAAGCCTCAGGCCTTTTCCTGTCTCTGCCTCCTAAGGGCCAGCATTACAGGAACACACTACCGCACTTGGCTTTCTAGGTGGGTCTTAGGGATTGAACTCATCATGTCCTCAGGCACACCCAGAAAGCCACTTCCTCAGTATTTTGTTTTAAAACAGTTAATAGTATTTTTTTCATTCTTTAATAGATTTCAGAGATTATGAAGCCAGGCAGTTTCCTTACAAATCATGTCAGATATTAAAAAAAACACATTTTATTTTTGTAAATAGGTATATATGTTATTAGATGTTTTCTTTACTTACATTGTAAATTTTATCCTCTCCAACTGCCCCCCCATCCCATCCCATACCCCTTCTTCCTGCTCGCTAACCCACCTGCTCCCACTTCCTTGTCCTTCCTGTCCTTGCATTCCCCTACACTGGGGAATCAAGCCTTCCCAAGACCAAGGGCCTCTCCTCTCACTGATATCCCACAAGGTCATCCTCTGCCACATATGCAACTGGAGCCATGGGTCCCTCTGTGTGTACTCTTTGGTTGGTGGTTTAGAGCCTGGGAGCTCTGGGGGTACTGGTTGGTCCACATTGCTGTGCCTCCTATGGGGCTGCAAACCCCTTCAGCTCCTTGGGTTCTTTCTCTAGCTCCCCCATTGGGGACTTTGTGCTCAGTCCAATGGATGGCTGTGAGTATCCACTTCTGTATTAGTCAGGAACTGGGAGAACCTCTCAGGAGATAGCTATATCAGGCTTCTGCCAGAAAGCACTTGTTGGCATCTGCAATAGTGTCTGGGTTTGGTAACTGTATATGGAATGGATGGCTAGTTGGAACAGTAACTAGATGGCCTTTCCTTCAGTATCTGCCCCAAATTTTGTCTATTTTCTACCATGGCTATTTTGAACCTCTTTCTAAGAAGGACTGAAATATGCACACTGTGGTCTTCCTTCTCCTTGAGCTTCATGTGGTCTGTGAATTGTATCTTGGGTTACTCTGAGCTTCTGGGCTAATATCTACTTATCAGTGAGTACATGCTATGTATGTTCTTTTGTGATTGGGTTACCTCACTCAGAATGATATTTTCTAGTTAATAGGCATATTAAAAAACAAAACAAAACAAAACAAAACAAAACAAAACAAAACAAAACAAAAAGCCTCTCGCCAATCTCACCTTTAGAGACACAATAAAGTATGTGTCTTAATCTCTAAGTAATCAGGCAGAAAACAGTCACACTACTGACCCATATCTGGTAGTCAGTTAGAGTATTATTTATTACTTATCAAATTTATACAAATTAAACGTGGATATTATCTTTGGGTTATGCTGGGGTACTGTTTGCTAACCATATGTTCTATCTCTGTGCCATACTCCTAACCCTGAGCATGTGTTTTTATGAGTAAACAAATTTAATCCAATAGTACATTATTTCTTTTTCAATTTGTTCTTGCAGAATATTACTAGGCCAACCAATTTTCCATGAGAAGGGCCTCACTGGATTCCAGGGCTATGCCTCATTGAGCCTGAGCAACTCATAGAGGCGCTGTTGCTCACTTATGGAAGCAACAGTGGATGGGAAGCAGGTGGAAGTCAATGCAGGTGGGCAATGCTTCAGTGATGTTTGTCATGTCTGTTTCAGATCCTCTCGCTCCTTACTCCTCCAGAGTGAATAACATAGGCCTGTTATGATTGCATGTGCTCATAGTTCCAGCCTGTGTGGAGGGTAATATATGATTTGTCCTCAAGTCCAGGAGTTGAGGCTGACCTAGGCAACTAACAACAGAAGAAGGAAACCTCTTCCAAGATTCTTGAAGAAGTTAACAACATACTTTAGTGGCAGTGCTTATTAAATATTTCTGGCCTTACTGAAGCATCGTCAGCTCAGGAGACATAACTGTATTTCTGCAACATCATTTGCCAAATGATGGTATTGCCAATGAGAGACTTGACCATGTCAACAATCTTCATCTTGCTGCTAAAGATACAGCTCAATAGAAGAGTGCTTGTCTAGCATGCATGCACCAGGCTCCAGGTTCAATCCTCAGAACCTAAAACAACCCATCTAATATTCAATTTTTAAAACAATTCATATTATGCTATTTGCTATAATATCTGGAATTCAGTTTTAGTTTCATTTGAAGAAAACAATTTCATATTGCATTTAATAACTGATGTGGTTGTTTTGTATTTAGTTGATGTATATTCCCTCTGTTTACTTCTTCTTTTCTAAGATAGCATGTATGTTATGTAAGTTAGAATGCCTACCCATACACACCTTTAAAGGAGTTTAACGATGCCAATGCTTATTATTCTTGCACCTTAAAGTTGTATGTGTAGTACTTTTGTAACGTCTCAAGCAAGTGTGTCTCTCTTCATAGAGTATTACAGTTGTTAAGAAGGCAGAAACAAGTGATTGTCCTAGTTAGGTTTTTTAATTGCTATGATGAAACATCGTGGCCAAGAGAGTTGAGGAAGAAGGGATTCATTTGGCTTACACACCCACATCCTAGCCCATCATTGAAGAAAGTCACGGCAGGAACTCAAACAGGGAAGGAACCTGGATGCAGGAGCAGATGAACAGGCCATGGAAGATGCTTAATGGCTTGTTCACTTGCTTTCTTATAGAACCCAAGACCAGCAGCCCAAGGGATGCTACCACCCACAATGGGTTGAGCCCACCCACATCAATCACTAACTAAGAAAATATAGCTTACAGCCTGATCTTATGGAGGTATTTTCTCAGCTGAGGTTCCCTCCTTCCATCCAACTCTACTTTGCGTCAAGTTGTCATAAAACTAGCCAGCACAGTAATGAAAAATTTCTTTTCTACAGTACTGAGGCAGACACTGGCTTGTAAAGCCACCTCTCCAGCGACTTGCTTGTTGTGCGTCATAACTTTTAGTTTAGGAGATTTTCTATCTCCAGATTTACGAAGAAAACCATAAACATTATTTGAAAAAGTCACTGAAGTTACATTTCAAGGTGAGAATTGGAAAACCTCGAGCAACAAGAGGGAGGGGAACACAAGAAAGGCAGGAACTTAGTTAAAACCTAATGGGCGCCAGGGCACACACCTTCACATCAACTCCAGATCGGCTGCTCCTGGAGGGCAGAAGGGCTAGTTCGGAGAGCCTGGAATCGACAGTTAAAAAACACAAAAGCCAGGATTTGATATAAATGTACTTCACGCCAACACTCCCACTTCAGGATGCCACCGGGAATGCACAGACGTCTTCGACTAATGGTTTTTTTTTCTTTCTGCCTTTTGTTGGGCCTTATTTTTTACTGACCTCAATGTTGTCCTGTATTCTTCTTTATGCATTACTTTCTCCTTTCTATCATAGCTCCAATGCCCATATTGGCTTCTACTAGTATAAAATCCAGATTATAAGTACACGGGAAAAGATGTGTCTCACCATGCTTTCCTTACATCTGCCAGCTTCTAGGGATTTCCCACCAACCAGGGATGTCTCTGGAGATCTTGGATTTCAATCCCAGATCTATTTCCAAGCCACAATCTTTGGTGACATTTATTTATTTTTGTGATCACTGCTGTGTGTGCCGAAGCCTGTGGAGACTTCTCTTTTGTTTGCTTTTGAGGAGACAGATGATGCGAGGTTGGGTCAGAGCTGAAAACCTATAGTTGTCACTAGACATTCTTGGGAAATTTGTTTAAAATCATTGTCTGGGTGTTGCTGCCATTGCCTGGATGCTCCAATTATTTTATGCTCACCCTATACACTGCACAATGGATGTGGGATATAAAAAGTGCATGCCGTCCAAAACAGTGGTCTGCAATTCTATAAGTAAGTGTTTTTCTGACTAAGTAGTTCTACATTTCTTTCACATTGATCACTAAACATTAGGTGTCAAAACTTACTATAATAATGAAGATTAAAGATATCATTTGACAATCAAAATGAAATAGAAGCTACCACAATGTATTGTACTTTACTTTCCTGGATGTCACATTTTCTAAAAGATATTTTGCATAGTTTTCACTACTTGTTTTGCTAGTTAGAATTCAATTAATGAATTGCTTAGACAATCTGCTAGCTACTGGAAAGTGGCACATGTGAAATGTGTAATGATATCAGGCATGGTATTCCACCTCTGTAATCCCAGCACTTGGGAGGCAGAGGCAGGTGCATCCAGCCTGGTCTACATAATGAGTTCTAGGCCAGCCTGGTCTACATGATGAGTTCTAGGCCAGCCAGGTCTACATGATGAATTCTAGGCCAGCCTGGTCTACATGGTGAGTTCTAGGCCAGTCAGGGATCCAAGTGAGACCCAGTCTCAAAAAAAATGGTTTCTCTACTCAATGAATTTACTCTCTAAGATATGCATATACATATGATTAAATGCATTTATGCGTATGAAACAAATGTTTATGCCAAGATAAGGTATGTAGACATTAAGTCCAAAAGGAAATTGGGTAAACATAATATTTGAACAGCTTCAGTACCCTAGCCATTTTTCTAATTTTTTCATCTCAGCCATGAAGCCTTGACTCAGCTAAGAAAAAAAATGATATCCTCAACAAAACAATTTTAAACCTATGGCTCCTTTTGGTATCCACTATTATTGCTTTCCTCTCAATGTAATAAAGGGCAGTGCGTCCTTTATCCTTGTCTCCTTCCTGGCTTACCACGCCACATTCCCCCTGCCGTCTCTGACTTCTTGCCAGCTGCATCTTATTTCTTATTTTGGATTTTCTGACTGCATTCCAAAAGGCTGACCCAAAGTCAAGTCATTCAGTTTCCAAGGAAATACAGTTTCCTTTTTTTCCCCCCTTGTCCTCCAGCCTCAGGTTCAAAAGTCCACTTCCTAACCTCCCACAGCGCCATCATATCTACTTAAGGGTGACGTGGAGTGCCATATATTTGTTTTCTTCAGAAGCACTTTAAAAAATATTCTACAATTGTAAGCTGTCAACATAAGTAAAGTATGTGTTTTGGAAAATGTGTGGGTAAAATTTGTTTATGTCTCAAAATACAATGTTTAGAATGTGCACTATAGTAAAAATGGAAAGTACACCTTTGGTTTGAAATTCTGATTTTCTTGATGAAGCCAAAGCCTATATAAAACTATACTTAATGCTTTTTGCAAAGAGTAAACTTTGAAAAAAAATGAACCTGAAAGTTTATGTAGCTACAGTAATGGAACCAGAGTGTGGAGCATCATGAATCAATATCAGGTTATTTTTGAGGAAGGCAGAATGACCAGCCCAGACAATGAAATGTGTCAAGCACTATAAAATGTATCGAGTTCCAGAAACCAGACAATATTGGGTAAAATGCCCTTCAGATTCATTTCTCTCATGATAATAAACAGTGGGAAAATGCACTAAAATGTAGGACAATCATATTCTGGAAGGCATATTAAATCAGAGACACGATAGCATCATAATTGATTTCATAAAAACACTCTGAGGAAAACAAACTCGATACAACTTGTGAGGAGCTTCAAGTGGAGTGTCCAGCTGTCAGTAGTCAAGGAAAAACAACTGAGAAACTGCACCAAAATGTTGGAGAAAATTCTCCAGATGAAGCTCCAAGAAGCAGTCTGAAATCACTCCAACATGTGTTAAAATGAGATTTCCTACTACATGCCTGTATTTACTCCAGGAGTATGCCTGTTGATGGTCCACCATGGCTTAACTTTAGATAACACTTCAATTAGTCTGGAATCTACTACTCTCATTGTAATATTTTGGTCTTGTTATATTTATTGGATGTATTTAAATTTTCTTTTCTGGAGACTGTCATCTTTATAAAACAGGGCAAGTATGACTAAATGTAAAATGTATATTGTCCAAGCTGGGGATGATGGGATGTGATTCACAACTATAATCTAAATGGTCAGAGAGTGTGCTATTCAAGTTTGCTTTCCAGTAAAATAGCTTTCTAATTGATGATTGCCACTATGAAATATTTGAAAAATTTACTAACCTATTAGAATATAATTCAAAATATTAAATGGGCTTCTAGGGCTTTTAGAATTATGTTAGTCAATGTTAACTTTTATTATTAGTGTGATAGTTATTCTATTAAGCAGCAGACTTCATAATGCTCTTGCCATGTGCAGCTAGCATTTTCCTTTGCACATCTTATCCACCCTTGTTCCTTGTTCCTCCTCTCTCTTTCCACTGGCATCCTCCCCCAGATAGTCCTACCTTGACTTGTATGCTGCACACACACACACACACACACACACACACACACACACACACACTCAAGCACATGTGCGTGCACGCACACACACACTTACGCACATGAACATGCACACACACACACACACACACACACACACACACACACACAGAGGCTTAAACAGAGATTTCACACACGAGAGAATATGCAACAGCTTTCTTTCTCTTCCCATTATTTTCTGAGTGAATATCTTCACAGTGTTTGGAAGAGTGAGCAGCCGTTCAGTCATTATCGTAATGTTTTGTTATTTCCCATTTTGCTTCTCAGTGTTTGTCTCTCCAGCTTCTTTAACAGCATTGTTAAACCTACTCACTGTTTTAGATTTTGATTATTGAATTTTCAGTGATTGGATTTTACATATTTATTTTCAAGGATCCTTGTTCTCTCTTTTGCATATTTTTTGCTTAGATTTCCAAAACAAAAGTTGAGCTTAGATGTATCAAGTACGCTCATTTTATATTCTGTATCCACAAAAATCCTCAGTTCTAAACTCACTTGAGTTTAAATTCTTGCCTTGAAGATTTGAACATCCTATAGGAGAATGAGCTTAGTATGGGGCTAACTCTTAACTGGGAATTACCAGAAAACAAATAAAACAAAACTTTGAGTTACTCTCCATAGGAGCTGGGAGTGAATACAGGCTGATTTCAAATTTCCATTGTGTCTGAGCATGAATAATATGGTTCTTTGTGTGTGGCTCTCTGGTTAGATCATCTTTGCCTTTTGGTTAGAGTCTGTTTCAGTGAGATTTCTCTAGAGTCATAGAACTTATGGAATGCCTTTATATATTAAAGGATTTATTGTAATGACTTACAGTCAGGAGTCCAGCTAACCCAACAATGGGCAGCTGTGAGTGGGAATCTAGTAGTCGCTCAGTCCTATGAGGTTAATTGTTTCAGCTGGCTTTCTGTATATGCTGGAACCGGAAGAAGTAGGTTCGAACAGATGTGCTGGCAAGCAGGTGAAGAAGAGTGAGTCTTCCTTCTTCCGATGCCCTTCTGTAGGCCTCCTGCAGAAGGTGTGGCTCAGATGAAAGGTGTGTGCCACCATGCCTGGATCTGGAACTTGCTTTGTTCCAGGCTGGCCTTGAACTCAGAGAACTCCTTGCCTCAGTCTCCTGGGATTAAAGGCATGTATGTATTACCTTGCCTGGGCCTATGCTTTTGATGGCCACTAGGCCTCAGGATCTGGATCAAAAGTGTATGTCATCCCATGTCAAGATCCAGGTCAGAAGCCTGTGTCATCCAGCCTCAAGATCTGGATAACAGGTGTACCCTCCATATCTGGATTTTAGTTCATTCCAGATGCAGTCAAGTTGACAACCGGGAATAGCCGTCACAGCCTCTCTCCTTAATTTGGGGATAAATGAAACAACAGAAGCCAAGGGGCCCCTGGAGTTAGCGTGTGTCCTTTAGCTTCACATTATTTTAGTATTTTGCTCACTTTCCTAGGTTTCTGGTCTCTCCCACTTTTTAAAATGACTCAAAGGAATCCTATTCTCTTCTTTCATCTTTTGGTACTGTGTCTGAGTCCACTGTCGTGTTAAGGCTAAGCCTGTGTTCTACAGTGAGCTTTGTTCTCACTCCCTGTCTTTTCTTTGTTTTTCAAGATGGTTTAAACTATTAGGAGTGCCTTGAAGTTACATGAGACTTTTGGAATGACTTTCTGGATGTCTGTAAAATCCAACTAGACTTTAGCAGAGAATGAATTGATGCCATGGATTGGTTTATGGAAAAATGTCATCTCGGACATTTAAAATTCCCAATCTATGAACATGAGATGTCTTTCCATTCATTTATATCCTGTCTTCCTTCTCTTGTCCCTTCCTCTTCTCCCTTTCCACCCTTCTCTTTCTTCTCCACCCCTTGCTTCTCACTGCTTCGAGCCTGTACCCTTATCTGGAAATGTAACCCAGAGTGGCCTTGAATTCTTGAGCCTCCTGCTTCTCACTTTGTTGATCCGGGATGCTGGGATCATAGATAGGCACTAAGACAACCTCACATCTTTGGGGAAAACTCACTTTATAATGGTATGTAAATTATTTTTTTTGTTTCGATGAATTCGGTTTACCATTATTGTGCTGAGGACTTTGATGTCTTTATTAATATTTGTATTTTTTCCCTATTCTTGTGATCTCTTTCAAGGTAATACTCACTTCAAAGAATGAGTTATGAAATTTACTCTTTTCTCTCTTTTGGAAAAGTTTATAAAACTTGATGCGCACACATTTATGCTCTTTAATATTCCGCTTCATCATTATAAATATAAATTTTAAAAATGTGTTTGGTTTGCTACTAGTATAACCAACCATTCCGGTTTTCTTTCTTTTTGTGCATGTTTTATATCTTTATTTATTTGTATCTATATTTATTTGTTAGTCACACTACAGCAAAGTACTACAGATCATGTAGCTTAAGTAATAGAAATAAGAATTTTCTCAGCATGGAAGTGAGACGTGCGAGTGTTGGCATCTTTATTTTCTTCTGAAGTCTGTATTTTTGGATGGCTAGTGACCTACTTCCCTTTGAGTCCCCTATGTTCCTTTATCACTGTATACACTTTGAATGGTTCTTATATCCAAAGTCACCAGTCAGGGACCATGAGATGGCACTTGTTGCAAAGATTGATGATCTGAGCTCTATCTGTGTTACCCACACAGTCGAACTGAGAGAACCCACTCGCACAAGCCTTTCTCTGACATCCTCACACATGTTGTGGAAGGCATGACCAGATATGCCTAGGCACAGAAACACACACACCAAACAAAATCAAGTAAAGTAAAAAATACCAGTCATATTTACCAAGGGTCCACCTATCTATATGACTTCATTTCTTTAAATAAAAATGTCCTGTATCAAGCATAATCATGTTTTAAGTTACTGACTAATAGGACTTCAATAGTGCTTAGAGACTGGGTGGACATAATTTGAGAACTCTTTAGACAGCACTGTGGCTGGGTTTTGTTCTTTTTTTGAATCCAATCCCACAATCTCTGCCTTTGGACTCTTGATCTCTGTTGTTCTAAAGACTGAGTCTGAACTCAGTCATGCCAGACAAACACTGCCTCTGACTCATCCCGGCCCCTACACTCAATATTCTTACTTAAATACTTATATTTACACCTGCAATTTTATCATATTTGTATGATTCTTGTCTTTTAAAAATCCCTCCATCCTACCTTAACTGCTCTGTTTTCTATTAAAGGTATGTTTTCTAATGTAAAATGCAAGCTTATCACAGAATGTATCTTTAAAAATGACTATCATTAATGTGTTCGCTGGAGCTTAGAACGTACATCCAAACATGAGTCACCTTCATCTCTGTATCAACTAAGCTGCAGCAATCTATTGAAAAGTTATTCCCATAAAGGACTTTGTCCCATCCCTCCCTCCTGTTTATGATGCTTTGATTAAACATTGCGCACCTTTAAATGTGACAAAACGAAATTGCAATAGTTACGGCCATTCTATGAACTTACATCTTCAAAGAAGCAGAGAGAAGAAAGACAGTGAATGTGCTCCTATAGCTTCTGTTTTATTAATCTTCTCATGTTGTGGACTTACGCACTTGTTGCTTTGTGAAGCATGTGTAGTTACTTCCTTAATCTGATCTGACTTTGCTCCTCCTCACCTACTCTGCCCTGTAATAGCAGGAGTCTACACTATACTATGGGAACTTAGTTTATCTACTCTATCTTTATCTGCAGGTTGCTTTATACTTTTAAACCAGGTAGTGGAGACCAGTAACTATGTAATTACTCTTATTAGCATGCTGTTTTTCTTGTGGATATTAAGTACAGCTTTTCACCACACAGTAACCCCCTTTAGCATTCCTCATCAGTAGTGCACTGGCATCCAGTTATCTCAGTTTTTCATTAGAAAATATCCTTATATTAACCTTCATTTTTGAAAGATTGTTGGAGTGTATAGGTTAAATGTTTATAAATAAAGCTGGGAAGGTTTACCCACTATTTCCTTGCATATTTCTTCTTTTTCTTTCTTCTGCTAGCAATACTATGTTTGTTTCAGTGGGCTTACCACCTTCATATTTCTCTGCTTACTTGTCTTTCTGTTTCCCCTACTTTGGGTCGCATACATTTGAAATCACCCTGTCAAATCCTCCTCTGTTGAGCCCATCTTGCAAATTTTTCATTTTGTTCACTATACCTTTCAAGTCAAGACTTTCTTTCTCCCCTTTGACTTTCTTACAGTTTTTTGTCTTGATATTCTTACTCTATGTGACATAACTATTATGTCTTACTTAACTTGTTTGGTCCAGCTTTCGTTAGTTCCGAAGAGGTCTATTCAATAGGTTTTATCTATTAACTTGGCATCGGCCAGTCTCACACCCTATTTGCTAGATTTCTGCCGTTACATTGTTTTGATTTATTTTGCCTTGTCCGGTAGGGCTCATTGTTGACATTTTCTTGTTTATTTTTTAATGACCAACCTCCACACCAGTGTAAGGCCTATTTTCCTTGCAGTGTGAGGTATCTCACATTACATTTTTAAGGACACGGGGTTGAGGCTCTCCATAGCCATCCCAAGCTGGCAATGCTTCTAAAAGCTGGTTATTTCTATCATGTTTGGCAGTACTCCAGAGCACAGAGTATTCCTCAGACTGACTGAACTCATTTGACTACTCATACTCACCTTTGAAGGGTAGAGCTTGAGATGCTTTATGACCTAAGAAGAGTCCTCCCAGCTCTCATTCTTTTTTGTCCTTGCTCCCTTAGGCAAATTATCTACTGATAGACTCAATGAACTCATCTAGTCCAGTCCCAGTAGATTTATGTCATACTTTTGGAGAATGTCCTTAAGCTTGAACTTTTCCACACTCTATCTAAGTGAAGTCAGTTCCGTTAGGGAGAGATCAGCAAGTCTATTTTATTCTGGATCTGTCCTTAAGCAAAAGTTTCTGAGTCATGGCTCTTAAAATATGAGGTTAATGTGTGTGGAATCTCCCATGGACAGGCGGAGTACCTTGTCTTACTCACTGGCTTCCATTGCAAACCTGCCCAGGCTCTTGAACTAAACCAGTAGTCCTTAGATGGAAGTGGTCATGTGAGACCTTAGCAGCTCTCGAATGGAAGAGCAGAGAATTAGGATGTTACAGAACATATGGAGGTACAAACAATTAACTTGTTTTTTTTTTTTTTTAAGACAAAGTAGAACACTTTATCTTCCACAGATCACTGAGAATTTGGGAATGTTTGCCTACTCTTGTTTTTGGTGATTCTAAGCTCACAAAGCAGTTGTTTTGTTGCCCCAAAGCTCAAACTTGGGTACATTGATCTCTAGGACAATTGAAGTTTCTTAACCAAGGCAAGTAAACATTTATTTTTTTTTTATACTATACTTGCTATTCAGAAGTGTCCCTCTTCTATAAAACTGACATCCCTCCCAAACCTGGATATACAGTAGCAAACATGGTTTGCCCTACCAGAATGTGAATTTTCTATACTTCTAGTCATGTGTCTGCAGTCTCTAGTACTCTGGTTCTTTATTTTTATTTTTGTATTCTGTAGCTTCCCTCATGCACTCTTCTAAAATCTTACTGACTGTGCTCCAGAAGAATGTTAAAGCGTTTTTTTTTTTTTTTTTTTTTTGGTTCAGAACTGATTCACATAGGTAATTATTCTATCATCCCACTGGGGTTAAATGAAAAGAAAGATTATGATGATTTCTCAGAAGGAAAGGAAAAAAAAACCCAAATTGCTTGTGACTAAGAAGGAAAAAATTGAAACACAATTGCTTTGACGAACGCAAAGGGGAGAAGTCAATTATCTTGTGTTGAAAGATCATAGGCAGTAATTTCAAAAGCCTTCTCTTTGCAAAATCATTTGCATCGGTATAGGATTGTTTATCTCTTTATGTAGGTATTAGTGAACTGTATATTGTATTATGTCTTACAGCACTGTAGATAAAATATCCTCTTTGAGTGCACACATTGTCTTATGACATTTTAAAAAGCTAAGAAGGTTACTTATACCATTTTGCGCTCTGAATTTTAATTACATATTTTTTTTCATGTTTCTGTTACATTATGCTTTCTTCAGGAAAATCAAGGTGCTATTTGGTATAGAGGACTAATAAGATTCAGGGAAATAATTGTCTTCTAGTTTTGAACACAGAACACTGAAAGGCTCATATTCAATGTATAAAAGCACCTTGAGATTTTTTCTAACCTTTTGGGAACGGATTTTACTATGTTACACATAATAAATCACTTTATAGATGAGGCTGGCCTCAAACTCAGAGATATTGATTTCTCTCTTTCTACTTACTGTTGGGATTAAATGCATGTACCATTGTGCTCAGTGTTTTTCTAAACCAAAAACATTTACCAATTAGACATGTATGATATAGTGTAATAACAACTAATAGAAACAAGAAATGAAAAAAGCAATAGCTAAGATTACTTTGAAACTATCATTTTTTCATAAAGTATAACTTGGAACTTTAAAAATGCTAGATTTAAATAAGATAATCCATATTTCATATGCTTCTATCACTCCCAATTTCCATCTACTGTACTTGTAGGGACACTTCAAATCAATATCCACTTGGAAGTTTTAGAATTATTTCTTGAGTTAGAAGTAATTTTTAAAATAAGAAGACAAATATAGAGTCTCCTGTTATATGTCTTTCAGAAATACTAAGAGAGAGACAATGGTTAAAGGAGAGGTTTTATTCAACATGTTTCCATGTTGATATTTTAATTCTATCATTCATTCAAGCCTGTTTTTTAGGCATCTACTATGCCTCAAAGATTGAGGGAAAAGTAACGTAATGTAATCATCACTCCTATAGAGCTAGCACTCAGTGCAAGAAATAACTTTAATCCAGAGTGATTGATGATATGACTTCAAATGGGCATCCAGAGCAGCAAAATTAAATCACGTAGAGGGTTACGGAGGTCTGGGTTCTAGAGCCTATCTTGGGAGAATTGTCACTTACACTGGCCATTAAGGGGCACCATCTGAGTGACATGATATTGTAGTTAAATTAAAAGATAGTAGGAATCACATATGTACATGAGTGGAGAAGTAAGCTCACCCGGGGGTAGCAGATGTGGTATTTGCAGCTAGACTTCTAGATGCCTGTGAGGAGTGGCAGGTGAGACAGGAGAGAAAGGCCATAGTTAGAACATGATTCTAAAGAAGACAGGAAGTCTTTCTGTTCTGCCCATTGAAACATGATTATTAATATTTTCTAATCTTCCAGAAAGTAATTATCTTCCTTGAAATTCATCTTAGGTAAGACTTGGACAAATTCCACTTTTTCTGATTAGCTACCAGTTCTCCATTTCACTTCATAACATGCAGGCTCAACTCAAGTTTTATAACTACTTCTTTATGTTAACAATCCAAATACAATTCCTTTTCTTCAATCTTAAATTCCTGGAGTCTTATTGTCAGTTGATGTTCATCTGTTATTTGTAAAATTACAGCTATTGTTACAGCATAAAAAAATTGCTGACAGATACACATGACAGAAACACCAGGTACCTCAGTCATTTCTCTGCTTTGGTTCACATTTATCTACCCCCATAATTACTGTCATTTTTTATATTCTCAGCTCTGTGTTAAATTGCTATCTAATTATGCATCATTGCAGTGACTGTGTAGTTGAACACGTCTCACTTTTAAGTTCTAAAAGTAACTCCACTGAGTCAGACTCACAGTCAGAACGTCTTCCTGACCTCTCTAGCTCCTGCGTGTCTGGGATTTTTTGAATATCTATTTTTCGAACTGTGGTCATAGTGAGAATATCTTCAGAGTCAGTGGTGTGAAAGGTCACTGGTTACTTGGGCAAGGTGAAGACTAAGCACTAAATAAAAACGCCATCTTCCATTGTCCCCAAGTCCAGGCAATTGCTAGTTTTTTAGTTTCTAATGCACACTTCTACTGAGAAGGAAGTGGCCATGTTTAAGTGGCAGGGTGAATCTCGAGCATTTGGCTAAATATAATCACAAATAATGTAAATATTTTGTGGTTGGGGGG
>JADRCD010229276.1:0-26414 GCA_019843815.1 Montemys delectorum
TTTACCTTAGAATCTACAGTGATGAAAAAATCTCTTTTAAAATCTGAAATTATAACAAAGCAATAGATTTCTTCCAAGGAAAACATCCTCCATTTAGTGGGAATTGTACCTTAGTGGGCAGAATACCTTCCTGGCATGCACAAAGACTTGATCTCCAGGACCATAGAAGCTGTGAGTGGTTCATATCTGCAAAAGCTGCCTTTGTGATGCATAGATATCCATGGTTATCTTCTATATTTGAGTCCAGCCTAAGCTACCTGAGACCTAGTCTCAAAACCAAAATAAACAAAGAAACAAACAAACAAAAACCCTCACCTTACTTAAATAATCACTAAATAGTCATTACTTAAAATAATCGTTGAGATTACAATGAGGTCAGGAAAGAATCAACATCATTGTTGAACACATCATTGCTCAGAAAGCCAGAGCCATCAGCCCCACTAATATGCATAAGGATAAATTATACACATGCAGACAGAGAAGATGTCTCTGGCCTCATGTTATCCTTCCTTCTCCTTGATAATTTCTAGACACTCAACTTTTTTTTTTCCTTTGGGACCAGTCTGAAAATACAACCCACAACCTTTCCACCCATATTTCCCTTAGCTGCCAATGGAAAGAAAGAGATGAATGATTTTAATTCTTACTGTTGCACTGCCTGGTATGACTGTGCTCCTAGCTGGAGAGGCAGCTCTGAGTGTCACACCAAGTCTGTGTGGTTTTCATATGGAGATTCCGGGGACAGAATAAGGACCGTGTAAAGAGAGGGTGGCATCTAGTGAAGTGAGAAGACTAAGACCACACAGTAGGGCAGGGCAAAGGGGACTTCCACTTCTGAATGCTGAGTGTCCTACACCCACAAGGAGATATGTAATGTGTCCCTTCTTTAAGGAGTGCAGTGTGGCTAGATGAACTTTTAAAGAAAGCAACACAAGTACACAGAGACTACATCAAACAGAAGAAGGGAGGCAATGCAGAGAATAGATAGGAACAGCCTGACTGACGAAAGGAATGCTTTGAACTGCACTCTCTCAAGCTTTAGGAGACTCAAATACTAGGTGAATTTGGTGGGAAACTACAAACAGGTTAAAGGTCAAAGAGGGTCCTAGAAAGTAGAGGAGAAAATCTGACATAGGAAACAGAATTGACCTGGTGCCAAGGTGGCCAAATTTTGTCCCTGACTAGGACATTATAATGGGAATTATCAGGCTGTAAGACAGATCTGCGTGTTTCTTAGTTGCCAGAGACAAACACAGACACACAAGGCACACATCATAAGACATAGGACATGCGAATGAATGTCAGGAGATTGAAGTTGTAGGCTGTTTACCCTGGAAATACAGAAAGAAGCCAAGGAAAAGGCAAGCACCTGAGGAGGGAGTCAGACAGTGATGAATTAGGCACTGACATAGAGTGCATACTGGGAAGAACACATTGCAGGCATCAGAACCCAGGCACTCACTCTCCGACGTACAAACATTTCCCTAAAGCAAAACTTTACAGAGATCTGAGAATCAAACTGTCACTGCAGAGAGTAGTGGGGAGAAATTTTGTTTTCAAAACCAGCTGCAAGTACCTGTAAGATCTGAGTTTGGACAAGCATTGCAAGACACTTAGTGGCACAAAGGGACCATTTCTGAGACATGTTTGAGGATGTGAGGATGTACTTTCAGGACAGTGTTCAGACATCCAAGTTACTTTGACATGCCTAATAATAACAGAAACGGAAGCCTACCTTTCTTCTAACCATGTTTCTCAATACACACCATAAAGCGCTCTGCATTGAAACCCAAGAAATGCACATGAACAAGTGAAATTTTGGTTTGGGGTCAAAAAAATGATGGCTTTAGGCAGTAAAACTCAGAAAGTATGAGTGTCAAAATTAAGAAATAAATAGGAAGGAAAAGAAAAACAAAGAAGGAAGAGGGGAGGAAGAGAGGAAGTGAAGGAAGAAATGAGAAAGATGAATAGGAAAAGAAATGGTTAGAAAGGAAATTAGAAACTGTCCTTCCTTCTGCCCGCCCACCTGCCTGCCCCTTTCCCTTTCTCGACCTCTGAAGCTGAACATACACACACTTACAGCATTCCCACAAATACTCATCAGTTGTGACTTCTCCCTGGTGCTTGCCAGTGATGGGCACTCCAAACATTTAACTCCCCGAAATGTTGACGTATAAATGAAAACCTCTTCACCTGCAATCCTAACTGGCCATAAACAAGCTCTTTTCTAGGTAGGTGTTCTGGCACTCATGCCAAGAAAGGGTTCTCTGTGCAGAAAGCAAAGAGAGATCATGACTGGATGCTAGGTGGCAGTGTTAAGCCACAAACAGGCACACACCTAAGACTTGCCAAGTGACACATATAATTTGTTTCAAGTGAGATGCCCATAAAAGTGGATAGCTCACAGAGATGGACTAAAGCCAGAAAAATAAGTTGCTGTGACTGTCCATGAAGGAGTTCATAAACATGGAAAGCTGGGAGTCATTTCTTTCACGGGATTGAGCAAAAGACAGCTCATATTTTAAAATTTGACTTTGGGATTTTTAACATCAAAATTTCAAAGCAATCGTGTGTTTTCAAAATGTGACTTTCTTATTGAAATTTCTTTGATGGTCAATATTTTTCTTCTTGCACCTGAAATACCCCAACACCCCATTACGTGTGATCATCATTTGTAGCAATTAGAAGAATGTAAAGCAATACAAGTTGCTGTGGTTAAGAATGAAGAGGTCTCATAACAGGTTGGGTCAGAGATCAGACTGCCAACATAATCCTCCATTGCAAAGTTTCCAAAGATGGGATCCTTGGAGATGTCTTCCGTCCCTTTACATTAACAAACTAATCAATCTCCTAGACTTCTATGTTTGCTTATGCGGGGAGGAGGATCATTAAACTCACACTCACCTTCCAAAGTAAGTGGTTTCTGGTTTGGTTCACTTCCTTGTTTTCCTTTCTTGGAAGATCTTGTCCAACTGTTAATGGAAGATTCAACTTTTCTTTTCCCTTACCATCTATTAACCTCAGAGATTAAGCATGACTACCCTAAACATGTATCTGAACACAAAACTCTTGTCTTGATGGCTGGATACAGCCTATGTAAATGAATTGCTGGTTATAGCTTATGTAAAATAAACTCTATACAGTCTACTGAGGCTTTAAGGGTCTTTACAGCCTAACTTCATGTATGTCACCTCTTTATTCCACATATGGTTCTTTAATACTGTGTTCACCTCTTGCTAATACCTCAGGATACTCTTTACATACCAAAGTATACCATATTTTCCATATGTTTCTTTCTGAGCTAGGTTTAGTCCAAATTTCTTTATCCATCAGATCCAACTTTATTCATCGGTTATTGCTCACCATCCCAAACTTGATGGTAAATAATCCCTTTGAAGACAGCTATCTGGTTTTTCCTGGAGAGTGAACTGTCATGACATTTATAATTGTTGTTAGGAGTATGATATAGATCAGATACATGTTTATGCAGTTACAGATAATTATAGTTTATTTTAACAACTTCTTTACTTATGTTTCTTCTTCAGTAAACTATAAACATCTTAAAATCAAAGATGCTAACTTAGTCCCATGCATGATCTCAATGTGTACAGTAGGGCTATGCAGCTCCATTGTTAGAGATGAAGCAACAGGCAAACAGTTTCCCTGAACAATTGCCCTCAGAGAATCTTCTGATTATTTTATTAAGGAAAGTGTAACAGCTGGGCGGTGGTAGTGCATGCCTTTAATCCCAGCACTTGGAAGGCAGAGGCAGGTGGATTTCTGAGTTTGAGGCCAGCCTGGTCTACAGAGTGAGTTCCAGGGCAGCCAGGGCTATGCAGAGAAACCCTGTCTCAAAAAAAAAATTTAAAAAAAAGTGTAACAGGTGACATTTTAAAACAGCAGCATCTTGTATACTGAAGAACCAACAGCTTCAACTCTGAAATATCTGCTATTTGGGAGACTATGTCACAAGACCACATTTGTGTTGACATATTAGTATAAAGATCAGACTATCTTAAACTAATATCACCTGCTACTTTAAAATTTGCTTCTTTTCTATGGCTATTTTAAAATGTTTTCTTCCAAATATTTTGAAAAGATTTCCATTGGTAAAAAACAGGCAGCTACTTGAAGCCACAGTAAAGAGGGACTCTACTGTCTCATATTAATGGAAAACACTTGGAAGCCTTACAGATCTGTTTTCATTTATGTAATTGACTTCCTTGTGACTTGTCATACAGCAATCAATAATTGAAAAAGAAAGCCCTCAGTTTCCTGAAGTTTATGCAAACAGAGGTTTGGATCAGTGTTCTCAACTAGAGAGTTATTTCTTTCCAAGATTTTTTTGTTTGTTTGTTTGTCAATGTCTGGAGATGTTTATGAATCACCGTTGCTCCTACTGGTATCTAGAGAATAAGGAAAGAGATATTGCAGAATATGTTAAGCTTAGGAAAGCCAGCACTGTAAAGATTTGTCCAACTCAGCACATAAAGGTGACGAAAGAGGCAGAAAACCTTGTCTTAGATAATGAACTAAATTGCACTACATATGAATAATACATGCATTCTGTTCACTCATGTTCACCAATACCAGAAATTCACAGGTCCTGTAAATATAAATAATGCAAGTTAGGGAGGAGAATGAAGGTAATGTTTTGGAGAGATTCCTCAGACAGTACTTTTCTGAAGAGGAGGTACCAAAGTACGGGGGATGAACTGAGGGAGACAATCAAGGGGGCCACTGAGTCATGTACACACAAGAGTAAGGACTGTGTTCATAAGGCAGCTGTCATGTGTGAGGAACAAAAGATAGGGTTTTGTGGAGGGAACAGAGAATAAGAGGAAAAATGCACATGAGAAAGAGATGGAAACTCAATTAACATAACAATGAGTGCCTAAACCATAGGGAATGGTAAGGATTTCTTTGTATTCTGAAGAAAAAAGTAAAACACTGAAAGGTGTTGCTGTATTATTGTTTAGTTTAACTTGTTTTTACAAGAGTTGTAACCTGATACAACTTAATTTTTAAAAGACTATCATATCTAAATGAAGAAAAATTACAAAGAAAAACAGGAGAGTTCTTTTTTTTGTTTCTCCAATAACCCAGACAGTGAGAGAGGGGATGGTAGTTTACATAAAGAAGGTACAGCAGAGTAAAAGAAAGAATATAGACTCTGTGATTGCTTTTTGTGTAAGAGCCCACAGGAGACACAGAATTGTCAGCTGAGTTCACAAACTCAGGGTTTACTGCTAATGCTATAAGGCTCAAGAAAGGTTGTCCAGGAACTGAGTGTAAGCAAGCAAGACACATGGTCTGAGCCCTGGGATGCCTCAGCATTTAGAGATGTTAGAGGAACGAAGACCATCCAGCCACTGGGGCTGAGGAGGATTCTTGATGGAGGTAAGAAGGGGCCAAATATGGAAGAACCTAGTGGCTGACAGAAACAGCAAGAGATATCCATGTGAAATAATAATGACACAGATTAAGTACCCTTGATGAGGGACGATCAGAATACCTGAGACCTGCCAATGTGAAGTTCACCAGTTGATGGAACTGGGTAGCAGTCCTGAGAAGAACACACCATGGGACATGTCTCATGTGGGAGGTTAATCTTATTTATTTATTTATTTATTTATTTATTTTTGATTTTTTGAGACAGGTTTTCTCTGTATAGCCCTGGCTGTCCTGGAACTCACTCTGTAGACCAGGCTGGCCTCAAACTCAGAGATCCACCTGCCTCTGCCTTCCGAGTGCTGGGATTAAAGGAGTGCACCATCACTGCCAGGCTGGAAGGTTTATATTTTATTTAATTTTTTTTTATTTTTTATTTTTTTGATTGGGAGGTTTATTTTTAAAGGTGGGGAAAGGTAGCCTCTTGGAGAGAGAGGAAAGAGGAGAATGGGGGCAGGGAAAACATGACTTTTATTGGGGCCATGGTGCATGTACAAAGGGACATGTAACCGGAGTGGGTCTTAAGCAGCTAGAGATGACTTATCTTGTCGCAGGGTCCCTCCAGAGCCAGCTATAAAGATGCCTGATTGTCACAGAGTCACTTTCAGCTGTCTGTGAATATACCTAATTGCTAACACCAGGGACCAGCACAAAGCAAGCACTCAAAAGAATGATGAGTACAAATAAGCAATGAGTAGACTCATTGACATGAGGTCACGTTTCCCATGGAGAATGTATAAAAGATCCTAGGAAGTGGAGAGAAAAAGAATGCAATACACAAAACAGTGGGTTGGTAAAAGGACAGGGAGGCTGGTGAAACAACATTGGTGGTATGATCCTTAAATGCTAAGTACAGTCATTACACTTTATAATGTAAGTTGAATATATCACCTCTAGTGTTCTGAAGGAGCCAAATCCAACAACAAACACATATGGGAGATGGCTGTTAGAACTGGAGAATACATGCATCTCATTTGAGAAAGAAATAGATTATTGGTTAAAAGTCCTGTAAGATTAAGGTATTTTTGCCTTGCCTTGAACAGGAATATTATTATCTTTGTTAATAGGAATATGTCTATGCTAACAAGAGAAAGGAAAACAGCAGAGATAAGAGGCATAGCGGCTGGAATTAGAGCTTCAGTGTCCAGAATTCTGGTTCAGTGTGTAGTTAGAACTCAGTGTCTGTCTTTCATTCGTTTGTACCTGTTGGTTTTCTGTTATAGTTGAAGAATTTCTTTAAGATAATAGTTATCAGGTTTAGATCCACACCCTTGTGTTTAGTAAGCTCAGTATATAGAGAATTCCTTATCTGTCTCCCTTTCTCTCTCTCCCTCTCTCTCCCTCCCCCCTCTCTGTGCACGTGTGTATGTGTGTGGGAGAGTATATCATTTCTAGAAGCATTTTTAAAAGTTCTTCTTTGAGTTATAGTAATTAATTTAGCAGACCTACCTAAGTTGCATGTTTACATCTGCAGCTAAGCAATGACATTTTCCAGCAATCTAGGTTGTCCACACAAATGCAATAAATATACCCAGCTGACTTTAATTATTAACCAATTCCAAAACCAGAAATAACTCCCTGCTCCCGATGTCAGGTGTCTGCTGCTACCTTGAGGTAGCCAGGCTCATTGTGTGCAGGGCAGGAGGGAAGGGTGGGAAGCTTAGCCTGGCCCGTGGGAACAACACAGGATCTGGGTATGAGGGAATAGCTTCGGAAAACTTGGTGGGTTTATTAGCGAGGAAAGGGGGTTATTGATGCCCCTAGGATGTGGCTACTGCTTCTGTGGCGATGTTTGTGCAGCTATGTGTCATTGGCCAGGGCAGGGGTGTTTGAGGATGCTTCATCTGCATACTCAGGGGCTGCAGGGTAGGTGGGACCATGGAGCTGGGACCTTATAAGATCAAACAAGGAGTGGAGCCTGATCAGTGTCAAGGTAATAAGTTCTTACTAGGGTTGATGGGGGGAGCTGGCTTTGTTGTGCCAGGTTGGGAGATGGATAGACAACTTCTGTCAATCTGATATGCCAGCTATCTGGGGCCATCACTGTCCCACAACTTAGAAAACAATACGT
The DNA here is from genome assembly GCA_019843815.1 of Montemys delectorum. Classification (NCBI taxonomy): domain Eukaryota; kingdom Metazoa; phylum Chordata; class Mammalia; order Rodentia; family Muridae; genus Montemys; species Montemys delectorum. The sequence continues at coordinate 7,523 of JADRCD010229276.1, forward strand.
TGCCATAACAGATATATCTGGTGAATGAAAGAGGTATGGAGTTAGTCCTCACAGAGACGTGGCTTTTTCTGCCTGCCGAAGTATGTGCAGCTGGGCCCCTGTATCTCACGATGGATTCTGCTTCCATAGACGCAACCAATTGCAACTGAAAACATGTTAGATTGTAAATATGTACAGACTGTTTATTTCTTCCCGCTATTCCCCAAACAATGTAGCACAGCCATTACTTACCTGTGATTTGCATCGCATTAATATTATAAGTAATCTACAGGTGATTTAAAGTTTAACGGTGAACATGTACAGATTGAATGCAAATGCTGATACTATTTTGCACAGAGCTTGTTTTAGGTCCTGGGGACAGTGCTATACCAAGTCCATGTACAGTTACCATGAGAAAGTGTACCATTATGTTTGTCTATTTTTGCTTTTTCTCAGCAAGAAGAATAATAAACTAATGTGGAAGGATTAATTTTTTATCATTTGAAACTATGGTTTACATGGCCATGGGTTACAGACGAGGCTGTGCATATCTGAAAACTGGCAAATAATGAGAGATTTGTTTCAGAATGGAAATGCCTGAATGAGAAGGATAGAGCTGATTTGAAACAATTCCGAGGCTCATTTGGCCAGGTATGGAGAAACCCCATGATTTCAATTGATACATGAGCCAGTGTCTTAGAAAGTTACTTTTCTTAAAAGAAGTAAATATGTATATATTTTATATTATATAAATTATATATATATATATATGAGTAGTTTCATCTACTATTATATTTGATCAAAAATCTTAATGCCATTTGAATTCTGATTAATTAGTGGCAAAAGAGCAAAAAAAGATGATCTTTGTGAGGGAGGTCAGATCCAAGCATTCTGTGAAGTTCCCTACTTTCTGGGCTAAATGGTATCTCTTACCCCAGATTGCAGGCCAATGCAATTACAATTAATATAGATTTTGAAGCTGGCACAGGCAATGGGATTCTCTTTGTGAGCTTTACCTTCAGCCTTTAGAGCCAAATTCCCTGGTGCTAGCAGACTCTGACATAGTTATACCCATAGTTGCTCGATCACTCACATTGCTTATTTTTCATAATTTACTAGCCTCATAACAACCAGAGGCTGCTGGAGATATCTGCTAGCTTCCTTTAATACCCGTTTTACTCAGGCACCCACGCTTTATCCCCGCTTCCCCCTGCATCTTTTCTAACACCACTTCCTCCATATGTACGTTCACATTACATCTTGTACAGTCACATGGTACATCTTGTGTATTAACACACTACATCTTGCCAAGAGCTTAAAAGCAGAGAGCAGCAGCAGCAAGAGACCAAGTAGAAACCTGTCGGCAGCAACATAAAGGAAAGGATTCCCAGTATCCCATGGAAATTAGTTTGGTCAACTGTCGCTAAGTTGAAGCACAAATCATGGCAGAGTTTTAAAGTGCAAATATCTGCTGCTAGGTTAACTCCAAGATCTGTGAATTGGACAGTGATATTATTAGTGCAAATAGAAAATGAATGGAAGAGTCAAATGCTCCCTGCTTCTGCAATGGTTTGCAGCCAGGCACACTACAGGTGCTCTCAGAGATTGAGTTGATGGCCCTGCTGTGTGCACTGTAAACAATTATTATAGAAACTCCCTTTAGTTTTCCTTGACCCTTCCTGTGGTGCTCTTTGTGAAAACCTTCATTAAATGCCAAATGCTGTAGTCTAATACATCAAGTTCCTTGGCAAAATTCCTTTATTTTTCCAATAGCAGTTTCCATAATAGCATGCAAGTAGGAGAAGAGGTGTAAAGGGGAGGAGAAGGACAACAACAGAAAGGTCACAGATTTTTAAGTCCTGTGGGATTTTTTTATTATTGTTATTTTTGAAGTGTGTTTAGCACAGAGACAAATTGTACATTTACCGCAAGTCACTGGGACCTAACGAGCTCCTAATGTGTCCCATACTTCAAGGTTTTGCAGAGAAGGCCAGTAACTTAGCAACCACAGTTAAACCTTGACAGGAATAATCATTATTTGTGTTGCAGCTTCAGGCTTCCCCACTGTAGGTTTCTTTCTATTTTTTTTTCTGTTGTTTTCTTAAAAAGAACCCCAGATCAAGGAAGAACAGCTAGGCAGGGAAGGGAGAATTTGCTCCTGTTGCTTCAGGCCATAACTGGCCTGGCTGGAGCACAGACCTGGAACTGAGAATTGCTTCTTTCTCTGCCACTGGGAGACAAACGTGCAAAGCCCAGGCATAGTCATGCCAGGTGATAGGAGGATGTATTTACCCAACCTTAAAAGCAGGAGTTATTGAGTTGATGAAATTAACCCTTGTGGGTTTTTCAACTCAAAAATTAACATAATATTTTGATATCCAAAATAGTCTGCCTCTGATGAGGTGGACATTTGCAGCAGTAACTGGCAGGGGTAAGTCCTGTGGTTAAAGGACAAGCCTCTGTATTTCTTCAAGTTCTTCCTTGCAGCCTATGTGGGTTTTGTACTGAAGTAATAAATGAATAACCACTACATTAGGCATGGATCCTCCTTTATCCTCGAAAGAATAAACAAACAAACCAACAAAATTGGTCTTGCAGAAGAATGTGAAGGTTAAATGCCTAAAAAGCAGAAAGTAGAACTTGGGTCTGATGAGGGTAACTAGAATGAAGAATTCTAAAGATCCCAGGACTAATCGGTAGTGCAATCTGTTTCATGGTTTTCACAGAACTGAAGATGTTAAATCCTTCCATTGCTCTCAGGCAGGTAGAGCAATGAGGAGACAGTTATGAGTAGATCAGTCTCTGAATCCACAGTTTCTCCCATACACCAAAGAAGCTTAGGAAACAGAGGAGAAATTGGTCTATTTAATTGGGATCTGTTAAGTCAAGAAAGTAAAATGAACACTTCTTAGTTTATGTCCATGTTTTGACTATAAATCATATGATATTGGTGGAATTCAAAACTTACTGGGAAATATAGCTACCTCTGCCTTTCACCAGCCATGTGACTGGGATCAACCACTCAAGACCTTACAACCTTCCTTACATTTTGGAGGCCCGGATGGTCCCTGCAGCTTAACACTATGCATGAAAATGATGCACAAAAAGACAGTAAAACATACAGTATTGTAGTCTGGATGAAAGCAAATGCTAGTTTTTTCTTTCTTTTTTTTCTAAAAAAAAAAAAAAAGAGTAATTATAATTATTTTCAACACAAAAAGACACCCCTGGGACCTTGTTAGTTTATGCATTTTAAGTTCTTTATTAATAATTTAAAGAATACATACTTTGCAAATTTGGTTCATTACAATTACTCTTGCTGATTCTGTGAGAACAAGGAGCTTTGATGAATGTTTAGCTCCCATTTTCTGCATATTAGTTTTGAAGAAATCTTTCTTGCCATGTGATTATGTGTTTGAGTAGTGGTTAAAAGAAGAACCGATAGGAAGGACTTCTTTCCTTGTGGACATAATACACATCTGCAGGTGATGGAGATAACATATGGAAGATAGAAGACACACAAAGAAAACTCTTTAAACCTTTGGGGTATATGTCTTGTACGAAGCAGGAGAGACAATTTATAAGTGTCTTGAAAATGTAGACTCTTTTTAAAATCCTGTTGCTGGATGATATGAACCTATGCACAACATCAGGAACCACATTGGTACCACAATGTGGCAAACTCAGCCTAAATGCCTTTGTGATTTGAACCTGCACAAACAATTTACATCTCCCATCTTCTTGGCTCAGATAAAATAGTTGTATAATTGCAAAGTGGCTATATTTTGCATTCTGTAGTGTGGACTTTGCTATAGTAACAAAATTGGTTATATACACTATACCCCTGTGGTGGCATTATGCTGATGGCACTTTGAATACACAAAGGGAGGGATAGTATATTGATGGCTTTATGCAGATATTTTCATAGATAAATGGGCAGTTTCCTCTCTATGTAAGGGTTAGAGAACCAGGTTCACCTATGACTCAGCCCCAAAGACAGAGCATAGTCTACATTCAGTGACTGGATGACATCCTGCTGTCACAGGAGAAGGAAAAGAAGAGTCTGTTTGAAGGAGAAGACACTGGCAACATGCAATAGAGTTATATAAGAAACATGGGTTTTTCTCAAGATCATCTATATTCCAAATTGCATCCCAAGGATGTTTTCTTAGTTAGGGTACCCATTGATTAGAATAAACACCATGAGCAAGGCAACTCTCATAAGCGACAACGTTTAATTGGGTGTAGGTCACAGGTTCAGAGAGTCAGTCCATTATTGTTATGGCAGAAAGAATAGCAAGGTCCAGGCAATCACCGTGCTGGATCAGGAGCTAAGAGTTCTACATCTTGATCTGAATGCAGTCAGGAGAAGACTGGGATCCTCAGGCAGCTACTAGGAAACTCTCTTTGCCCACCCCATAGTGACACACTTCATACAACAAGGCCATACCTATTCCAAGAAGGCCAGACCTTCTAATAGTGCCACTCAGTGGACCAAGCATATTCAAACCATCACAGATGGCATTAGCATAGCATGGATCCTGTGTAGGCAAAAAGAAGAAATTTCAAGAAATCTTAAAAAGATCAGAGTTATGAACCCAGTTTTCTCATGGGAAAAACCGCTTTAAATTCCATAATAAGTTAATTTAGCACTTTCCTTGTTGTAATGATGTATACTTGTAGGCTAAAAGAAAACAAAGAAAAAGACCAGTTTTTGCCTGCCATGTTTTCTTTGTCTTTATGCAAGTCAAGTTTGGGAACGCAGAAATATACTTTCTTTTCTTGGATTTATTGAAGAATATAATAAGAATTTGAGAAGAAATTGCTATGAATTTTTATGAGGTGAAATAAATATATGTATCTTTTAGGTTAGAAAGATGTCTTTTACTTATCACCCATAGGTTATGTGTGAGAATGAGTTTAGGCTAGGGTTATGGTCCTCTAAAAATGATCAAATTATATCCATTAAGAAATATAAACTTAGTGCTGTTTATGGCAATACATTTTATGTTCCCTTAATTTAGAGAAGATATACCTAAGGAAGTCACACGACAATTTAAAATAGCATGATAATCCTGTGTTTCCACTGAAGGCAAAGAAGACAGTGAGTTTTACATAGAATTAGCATCTCAGAAGATGCACCATCATTCATGGAAAAGACTGGTTCAATACCACCCAGTAGCTTGGTTTTTCACAATAGTCTTTGTGATTCTGTACCAATAACATACTGCTTAGAAATGGGGATTTGCCTTCTCTTCTTAAAGCATAGTCATCTCAGGTAAAGACATTCAGCTCAAACGAACCTGAAAATTATGAGAACACTGTCAAGACATGAGAAGTTACACTGCCTTTCATAACTATTTACTAGTTCTTTAATGTTTAGTAATGCAATTCCGTCTTTGGCTCACATTGTAACTAAATGATTTGGGAAGCCTTCTCAGGTGTGAAGGCTTAAATGTCGGCATATCACTTTCTAAACCTGTAGAAAGGAGCATGTAAGAAGAATGACTATGATCCCATTAGGAGTTCAAATTCTGGGCTCCACGGAATTCCACCTGTTCTCCTAATTACCCCAGTCAGTTTATCATCATGTTTAAATTTGTATCTGCCTATACCCAGAATAGTCAATTTCCTCCATGTGGACAAGTGGAAAGTTTTCTGTTATTTTGAAGGGACACTTCAACGTTAAATAATGAAAAGCCCAAGACTTTGTAGAATCAGTAATAGGACGTATGATCAGTTTGGAATCCAAATCTGCCAATTAACTAGCTAAGTGACTGTAGGGGCTAGTTATTTTATCTCTTTAACGAAAATTATTGGAATAATAATACTTACGTTGCAAGATGTTTCTTAGGAGTAAATGAGAAGACACATGCGAAATGGTGCATGGCACATGTTAAGTGTCCAATAAATGCTAATTTTCTTCCTTTTATTCACCATTCAAGACGAGAAAGAGGGCCTAATAATTATAAAACAATGCAAATCTATGTAGGAATAGCAGTGCAGAGAAATCCTAAACCTGGCCATGACTTCAGGTAACTACACCTCTAAACCAAGTTACGTCTCCCTCCTGGGGTGGAAATGCCTGTCTTAGCGTTCTAGGACTTCCATAATAAAATACCTCCAGTTGGATGGCTGAAACAACAGAAGTTTCCTTTCTTACACTCTGGCAGGCTAGACGCGCGCATGCGCATGACTCACAAACCAGCGGGGGAACTTAACAAGATAGTTACCCTCTTCCTGGTCATAAGTAGCCAGCTTTTGTTATGTTTCCACACGGCTTTCTTTTCTTGATCATTTTATTTATTTACATTTCAAATATTGTCCCCTTTCCCAGGATTCCCAAAGCAAAACCATCTCATTTCCCCTCCCCTTTGCCTATAAGAGGATACTCCCCCACTTACCCACCCACTCCCACCTCACCTCTCTAGCATTCCCTTTTGTTGGGGCAACAAACCTCCACAGGACCAAGCTTCTCCTCTCCCACTGAATCCAGATAAGACTATTCTTTGTTACATATATAGTGGGAGCCATGGACTCACCCATGTAAACTTTTTGGTTGATAGTTTAATCCCCAACAGGTCCTGTTACTTCATATCATTATTCTTCCTATGGAGTTACAATCCTTTCAGATCTTTCAGTCCTTCCCTATCTCTTCCATTGGGGTCCACAGGGTCAGTCAAATGGTTGGTTGTGAGTGTCTGCATCTGTCTTAGTCAGATGCTAGCAGACCATCTCAGAAAACAACTCTACTAGACTCCTTCCTTTTTTCAAGCAGTTCTTGGTATCAGCTATAGTGTCCGGTTTTGGTGTCTGGGGATATGATTGATTACTAAGTGGTGCAGTCCCTAGATGGCTTTTCTTTCTGTCTCTGCTCCATTTTTAAGTCCCAGCATTTCCATGTATGTCCTTTTACGTCTCAGTTACCACATTCAGGATGATATTTTCTAGTTCTAGCCATTTGCCTGTAAATTCCTGAAGTCATGATTTTTTTAATGGCTTTCTTAGGTGTGTTCGTGGAACTGGACAGTTGTACATTCCAGTGTGTGTGTGTGTGTGTGTGTGTGTGTGTTCGTGTGTCTTCTAAAAATCATTAATCTTCTATTTCCTTAGAAGAGACATACATTTTACTACCTGATAAATTGAGAAACCCTTTATTTGTAAAAGAAGACAATTCAAAATTAGTCCAACAAACACAAAACAAATTATAAGCACAAGGAGAAAGTTTGAACTGAAAAGAATTCATAGATAGCAAAACTATCCACATATTTACATTATCAATATGGAATGGAAGGATGGGGAATCTTGTGCGTATCTAAGTTTACTAATGTATTTATTTGATTAACCTTATAGGACAATTCCAACTTACATGTTCATTTAATTTTACCTGCTTAAAGTTCTCATTTACAAACACAACTGTATTTTCTTATAGCTTTAAAAGTACAAATTGGAGGCAATAGAAACATTCACTCGTTAATATGATACTCTATACTTTGTGGCGTTATGAACTGAAGCGTCTCCACCTATTTTACAGAATGAAGAAATTTAGCTTGTAATATCACATTGCCAGTGTTCTCCAAACAATTTTTCCATACCTTTAAAATTGGTTTATCTTATATGGAACCAATGTACTCTTGATAGTAAATCTTTTGTTTTGTTTTTTAACATTGTTATTAGCTCTCTGAGGATTTCATGTAATATGTTTTGATCCTATTTGCCTCCTTCTCCAATTGCTCCCATAAGTGTCCTCTATTTCCTATCTCAGTATGGACAAGAGCATTATACACAAAGTACCACCTTTAGCTGAAGAGATGCCGACAATTGACAGCTCTCAGTAGAGAGAATGACCATTTTCTTTAAGAATGTATCTGTTGGTAGACAGACCACAATTCAATTCAGGGGACATATCAAAGATGATGGATGCAACGCTCTTCTTTATAGTCTTTCAAGGTATTTAGGAAAGGTTTATATGCAACCAGGCACCATGAATTGAATACGTTCTTTCTATCCCATTATTCAATACCCTCTTTTTCTCATGCCTCTTTCCTCCTGCATTTTCTTTGTTACCTAGACAACGTCATACCTAGCTTACATGCATAATTTTATTTGACTAAAGAAACATAAACAAAAGAAAACATGTAGTAATTATCTTTCTGAATCTAGTTTAATTTGCTTAATATGACTAACACCGATTGCATCTAATTAACTTCAAAAGTCACAACTCCATTTTCCTTTACACCTGCAATGTCATTTTGACTATGTACCAGTTTTTCCATATCTATTCCTCGGTTATAGATCGCTAGCAGTGGTGCCATATTTGCCTAGGATGAATAGTGCTACAATGAACATTGATATGCAGTAACATCTGTGATGGGTTAACCTGGAGTCCTGTGTGTAAGAATCAAAGTATGTTCATACAGCAGACTATGTTCAAATATTTTTAATTTAAAAATGTTTATATTAAATTATTTCCCTTTTCTTTTCTACCTCCAAGACCTCTCAAATATCTTCTCAGTTGTTCTCTCCTTCTCTTTCTCTTTCTCAATCTCTCTCTCCTCTCTCTCTCTTAAATTCATGTCCTTTGTTCCCCTTTTCTTTAATTGCTGTTACACAGACATGCACGCACACACCAAAAACATATATATTCCTTAATATATAAATATTATCTGCTCAGTCTGTTCACTGTCAGCTGTATTTATGTGACGTCAGAGCTGACCACTTGTATTGGCTAGTCAATTGATAAGCTCATCCATGGGGGATATTATTTATTCTGCTCTCACTATGATCAGCAGTATCTCAGGGTTTCCTTCGTCCATACTCTACTATATTTCTTGTTGATTCTTTTCTTTTCTTTTTTTTAGATTTACTTATTAATTTTATATATGTGATTACATTGTCACTGTCTTCAGACACACCAGAAGAGGGCATCGTATCCTATAACAGATGGTTGTGAGCCACTATATGGTTGCTGGGATTGAACGCAGAACCTCTGGAAGGGCAGTCCATGACCTTAACTACTGAGCCATCTCTCCAGCCCGATTGTTTTCTTAATAACTGATGTCCTGTTTGAGATTACTTAATAAATATTGAGAGTTTAATTTTATTTTTAATGATTTAATTTCTGTCTTTTTTCTGGATTCATATTCATATTTGTGCTGCATTTAAATTTCCTTAAAGAAAAACTAGTTGACTTTGGGACAGAATTAACTTCCTGCTTTGTAACACCTAAGAAATGACATTAGGAAATAGTCAATCTGTTATGGAAAACTCATTTCTTTGTTTCAAAGAAAATGGCACTAATTCTTGACTCCACAATATAATCAGTTATATTGCAGAATACTTAAAGAAGAATCTTTGGATTTAAAAAAAAAAAGTCTTACAAAACAGCCACACACATGAGATGCTGAGATCTAGCCAAATTCTCAGGGAACACTTAGTAAAAATTAGTTATTCACTGTAAGTTCTTGTCTGTGTCCTTGAAAATTAAAGTCTGTGGTAATAGCTCTTCTAAATACTTTGTTTGGTTCTCAACACCCATATATTGGGTCACTACAGTATGTGTTCCAGGTCCATGGGCTCTATTGCCTTATTTTGACCTTTGCAAACATGAGGTGCATAGACATACAAGTAAAATACTTATATACATAAAACAATAATAATAAAATATAAATAAATGCCTAGGTTGTTACTTCTTAATTTATAAATTTCATAACCTCTCATTTTATAATGAAATGCAAATAAATGGTATCTGTACATAATTAAGTTATTATTTCATTTTAAATGTCTATGAAATAGCACCATTTGATCCAATTACAGAGGCTTACATCATGTAATATGGTATTTTCCATAAGACCATCATGTCAAAGGGTCAGAAAGAATCTTGGGAAGTGTTGACACAAATTACCTTTCATATTTACCCAGAGGCCATGAAATTCTTGGTCAAATTTTCAGTGGATACTCAGAGAAAAAATGTAAGTAGTTCTTATATCAAACAATCTAAAATATGATGTCAGTGCTTAGCTAGAAATAATAGGTTTCTCAGATGTTTGTTTAAAGTTTTGTATTGGATTTCCACAGGTAATCTCCCTGGAAAAGAAAATAGGAGGAGGCTGGTCATTGCAACTGACTTTGAAAAGTTGATAGGAAATAACTTTCTTATGACAAGTAAGATTTAAAATCAACCTAGTGTTCTTCAACCTAACCAACTGATAGTGCTATATTCCTGAGATTATTTATTTTCAGTAGGAAAATGTTGCGGTTAATTTTTAACCCAATTTACCCAATCAATGAATTCACAACTCAAATAACTGGTATACAAGCTACTAGCCTAGATTGGGCAGATCTACCACTACACTACTCTATTCTCATCTATTAGATCCCATATGACTTGCAATTTCTCCAAGACATGTGCTTTGCTTCAGCTTCAGCTTCCTTCCACTTTGGCCTCCTCTGTTGTCCTCTTCTCCAGTCTCCTCCTCCCTGCTCCGTCTCTTCTCTATCCTTCTGCCCCAAACTTTCCAGCTCTATCTTCCCTCTTGCTCTCCAATTATCTGCCTTAGCCTTTATTTGAAAAGTTAAGGTGGGGAGAAAGTTCACAAGACACCTGTATACCTGTATAGGAGTGATTCACTTCTAGTCTGCAGTGCCTACCAGGAGAGGAGAATTAGCATCAAAATACAAGACCAGAGCTATCCACAACAGGAAAAAAAGAAATCAGGGCTCAATAAAGTGTATATTTCAAAACATCTCAGTGCTCTAAGAAAGTCTACTTTTTAATGAGTCACTACATTTGTAAGAATCTAACATATATATATATATATATATATATATACACATATATGTACATATATTGATTGTACTATTACCCAAAAGGATGAAAAATTAGAAACATGTAGATATTCTACAAAAGGAGAACTATGTGATTACAGTACATCCTTCTTCCTCAGCTCCTTCAGGCAAACATAGTGACTATTAAATTATATAAATGCATTTCCCTTAGTTCTAAAAATGCAGGTCTGAGGTCTGGCTGCTCTCATGGTCAGGCTCTGGTAAGGGGCTTCTCAGATTGACCCTGCTCTCTGTCTTATCATAAAATCTCACAGCAGGGAAGGGAAGAGAACTGTATAGCCTCCTTTACTATTCCCATTAATCTCAGTCATACGAACTCTTAATTCATGACTACTAATATCCCTCTCTAGGCTCCCAACTCCAAATAATTTCAAATGAGGCCATAAGATTTCAAATATCAGTTTGAAAGGGACATGCATATTCAGTCTGTTATACTACTCAATGATAACTGTATTTATATTTTTAATTGATTCTTGAGGTATTTAAAATATACAAAAGTAATAGTGAAAGGGGCAATTTAATTCTTATCAGAGAATACTCACTTTTCCTTATTTTCTGTTACTTATGTGTTATAATACTTACTGAAATAGTGAACTGGCATTTTTACCCATATCCCCATCTGCATCATTCTCACTATGTGCCTCATGAAGAGGTGGCTATAGCTTCTCTTCCATTGAAACTGTCACTTCCCCAGTGCTCATCATTTATACTTAAGCTTTGATATACATAAAGGGTGTTGTAACTCACTGATAGATAATCTGCCTAACAAACTGAGGGGTAATTCTGGCACTCTGGGGCTAATATATGTTCAGTTTTTGTTTAACTCATACTTGTGTTCTCTTTGAGAAAAGTGATATTGCCTTCTGAGAGTTAGAACCCACAGCCCACCAAAAAGACTGAGTATGTGATGGTAAAGTACATGAACTCTGGGTGCAGCCAGCCAGGTCCAGCTTCAACTGTATGCATACTGCCTGGGAAAGCAATTACCTCTCTCTGCTGCCCTACAAACTGGGTTTACTCCGAATATTAAACAAATATGCATGTCACTTAGAGCATTGCCTGACATATGAAATGAAAAATGTTAGCTGTAACAACTACTGTTACTAACCAAAGGGGTGTAATATCTGTCCATCTATCTCTATCTCTATCTATCTATCTATCTCTCTCTCTATCTATCTATCTATCTATCTATCTATCTATCTATCATCTATCTATCTATCTATCTATCTATCACCTTTATGGGTATTATTTTATAATACTGTTTTATATTTTGAGGACTAATACTTTATTGCATTTTTTGATCAGCAGGATAATATTAACTAATGTATCAAGGAACATGCTTAACAGGCAGAGGAAATATTTAAGAAACCTTTATAGCATCTACATTTTTGTTTTGTAAATTTGTTCAATGGCATTGATTTAAATAATCTTTATAGTCAGTGGAAATAATGACCACATGGCCTTGTTTCTAAACCAAGGAGTTACCACACATTCATGGCAACAAGATGAGCATGAAAAGAGGTTTGAGTAGTGTTAAATGGAAGGATATTATTGGGAATATTGAGTTTCCATAGCATATGAGGTAAAACAGGAAAAAATATGTCATGTCTATCACTATAAAATTTTATTGAGACAATCTTACTTTGTTTAAAACCATTTTAAATCTAACAAATAGAGCCATTAGTCTGAGTGTACTGAACACATGCTCCTCCATTAAGAAACTATTTTAAATATCAGATGTAAATTAAAATATTTCCCATCTTTCAAACATGTTGTACTTCATGAAACTGTTTACATATTGCAATAAAGTGTAATCTTGATTTTAGAATTTTGAGCTGATATTTAACAAATATCTCTGAATAAATTTGACTTGCACATACATTGTTCATTATTTGCTAATTACCAAAGGAATGTGCCTCTATAACCCTTTCTTGATACTAAATTATACTCCCTTCTCTATCTTATTTGGTTGTTAGGATTCCTTCTGGCAATGTGCAAATAACTATGTATAGAAGTAAATGTCTTATGAAAATCTAAGTCTAAAATCAAGAGGATTCAGTGTCTTTGATTATTCTTTACATTTGTGAAGCCTGGCAATTGTTTAGGGAATTTTATTATGCATTTCAGACTGTATGCTCAATATTTCCAACCGTGAAATGGTAATAGAGAGTTTATTCCCAAACTTGCAAATGAAACTCAGAAAAGTTCACAAAGGACAGCACTCTGGAGAATGTTATTTGAATTTAAAATGGCATTGCTAAATTGCAGAAATAATCAGAAATCAACAAAATGGAGCTTTAAGGGATGAGGTGGAACTGGTGAAGAAAAAGAGCAAAGTGGTACAGTTACAAACAGGGAAATTCTTCAGGAAAAGGCCATGTGCTCATTTCTGAATCATAACCGAAATATCAACTGTACTAGGTAACAAATCTGCCTCATTTTTCTTTTGTTCTGCACCTTTGTGTCTATTAGAATGTGTGAGTTTGTACCTGCCAGAGTCTTTCTCCCCCTCCTCATTCTCCTCCTTCAGTATCTTTCATGTTTTCTGGTATTTCACTTAACATGTACCTTCTAGCTTTTATCAATGTCTTTCTTTGCTTGAGCAAGTCGCCTGCTCAATCCTGACATTCAGGACAATAGGAATAGATGAAGAACCAGAGCCTTCCTAAGCTGAGGCTTGACATATTCAAGGAATCAAACTGTTTCAAGTGTTGAAATTTTCAGTCCCAGGTCATTGAGGAGGCATCAAATGAACATCTTTTGACAAGAGTCTCAAAGCAGTTATCAGTGCATCCCCACTGCTGTGATTAGAAGCCTTAAGATGGTGTGGGAATAAAGACTAAGGAATCAGCTCCTATAAATAAAGAGAGCACCAAAAGCATTTGTAAGAGTGTCTGTGTTATTAGATAAGTGTAAGAGACAGAGAAAAGATTTACATTGGTTTTTTAGTGACTTCATATTTTACTTTACAAGATACAAGCAATTTTCTGAAATGGCTGCTGCATTTAATACTCCAGGGTTATGAACGTTTTAGTCACTTTCCATCCTTCAACATTTAATGTTGTCTTGTTTTCTTAAATCTTAGACATTCTACTTGACAATGCTTCCTTGAAGTTTGGATTTAGATTCAGTGTTTGGTTTCTGATCTCATTTCCAAGATCATTGATGAGGTGAAGGGGCTTCCCACTCTTACTACCCCTTCATATATCTTCCATAGTAAACTGTTTCGTAATTTTCCTAATTTCAATTAATTCTTTATTTTTATTATTAATTTTAGAAGCCCTATGTACTGGCTGGTTTTGTGTGTCAACTTGACACAAGCTGGAGTTATCACAGAGAGGAGCCTCCCTTGAGGAAATGCCTCCATGAGATCCAGCTGTAAGGCATATTCTCAATTAGTGATCAAGGGGGTAGGGCCCCTTGTGAGTGGTGCCATCCCTGGGCTGGTAGTCCTGGGACCTATAAGAAAGCAAGCTGAGCAAGCCTGGGGAAGCAAGCCAGTAAGTAACACCGCTCCATGGCATCTGCATCAGCATCTGCTTCCTGACCTGCTTGAGTTCCAGTCCTGACTTCCTTTGGTGATGAAGAGCAATGTGGAAGTGGAAGCTGAATAAACCCTTTCCTCCAACTTGCTTCTTGATCATGATGCTTGTGTAGGAATAGAAACCCTGACTAAGACACCTTATTTATAGTCTTCAAACAGTTTGTTTTTACAAATATGTCCATTGAATATTTCTTCCAAGCTTTAGGTAGCTTGTTTTCTGTTTCTTTTAAGATTTGTTTATTTTTATTTTATAATGTCTGAAATGTATAGAGTACAAATATATCTGCGCATTATGGGCATGTCTGGTGTCCACAAAGGCCTGAAGAGGGCCTAAGAACCCTTGAAACTGATGGTTGTAGGTTATTATATCCGTATCAATACTCTGGAAGAACAAGTGCTAGCAATTACTGGGCCACCTCTGCATCCCTTATTTTTTTTAACTAATGGTGAATTTTGTTATGTACATAATTTTAATGTTAATGATCTACATTTTATAAGATTTTAATTATTATGTATAGTTATGAATTTGGGTATTTAATAAAAAATATTTAGCTTTAATGAGGTTAAAACTATTATTTTGTATTTTTCTCAAGTATGTTATGGGTTTGGTTTTCATGCTGAAACATGTGATATATCAAATTGATTTTATGGCATAGAATAAAGTGTAAACAGAATTTGGGGAAGTAGAAGTTGTTTTTTTCCTAGTGTACAAATGAAGAGGGCGTTCCTTCATCTCACATGTTGACCAGATGACCCCAATGAGACATGGGATTACATCAGGGATTGAAATAGGTGAACTGAGAATTAAGTAGACATGTGCATATGTAAGAGAAGACTTTTCAGTAAGAAAGTTGAGCTATTAGTGTCAACAACATACACCATTCAAAATAATGTTATGTTGAGGACAAAGCCGGGAACATATGATATTAGCAATTTCACTTATTTAAAATTCTGAAAAACTATTATAAGGTCATAAATAGTTTAGCAGTGTCTGGGAATAGGCTGTTGATACATGAGTGGGTTACACATCATCACAGAATACTTTTAGAGTGTAGTAAAATTGCTTAATTTGGATTTCAAGTGTAGATTATCTGCCCAAACTGACAACAGCATGACCTGTATAGCTATGATGCTTAAAGATGTAAATGTCATGGATTTGAGAGGATGATGGACAGCATAAGAAGAGTTGAAGTGGGGAAACAGAGAAAAGAAAAATGATGTGAGTACCAAACACATGTAGGATATCACAAATCATTTTAGATTAAATTTCAAAAAGATGTGACATTTATGCCCTCTAAGTGTCTCTTTACTGATAGATCAGCACAGCTCTCACATCCTCATCAGAGAGTTCCTCTGCATAGTATATGGTCATTAGCACACAAACTCACAAGTGGTCAGAGCACAGAGCATGAGTATTGGTATAGTGCACATCTCCGAATGTGACGTGCATATAGATCATCTTTTCCCAGTGCTCATTAGGAGTTAATCATAAAATATAGAGGATAAAGATTGTGAGAATCAGAGATCAAGAAAGAATGGACATAAAAATCAGGACTTTCTGATGATGACAGGACCCCTGCTCTGTGAATTCAAAACAGCAGAACTTTCCTGAATAAGCCAGTCAACATTTCAGCATGGTGTAAGGAGAGATTCAAAAAACCCTGGTCTGGTAGAGGGAGCAGAGACTGAGGGAATAGCCAACCAATAACATGCCCAACTTGAGACCCATCCCATAGGCAAGCACCAGTCCATGACAATATGACACTCTGTTGTACTTACAGACAGGAGTCTAGCATGGGTGTTCTCAGAGAGGCCTTATCCAGCAGTTCAGACAGTCACAGCCAGAGGATGGAGCTTGGGGACTCTTGTGGATGGATAAAGGAAGAGATCTACTTCCCTGCATATGTAACAGATGTGTGGCTTAAACTTCATATGTGTCCTAAATAGCTGGAGCAGGGACTATCCCAAAAGCTGTTGCTTGTACATGGGACATGTTCTTTCTAGCTGGGCTGCCTTATCTGACCACAGTGGGAGAGGATATGTCTAACATCCCAGAGACTCATAGACCAGGGTTGGGGGGATTACTAGTGGTGCTCCTACCCACTCAGAGGAGAATGGGGGAGGGAGGATTGTGGGAGTGGGTCACAAGGATGGGAGTGGTGAGTGGGATGTAAAGTGAATAAGTAAAAAACAAATAAACCAAAACCAAACCAAGCAACCAACCAAAAAACTGCCCTTAAATGTGGCACCACTAAGTTGATGGTTTCTGTAAAAGTGAAAATCAGCTTTACTTAAGGATGTGACCCCTGGAAGAGACACATTGCTCCAGTAGATGACTCTACACTCATAAGTCTATGGGGAGCATAAATTGTATTAGTGGGATATAAAGAATAAAACATGAATTTGGAAGAGGTGCAGATATAGGGGAGAGGAATTTGGAGGAATTATAATAAGAAATGGAGGTGAATAAGATCAAAATATATTTGTATAAATGCTTAGTATTTGCAAAGATTAATAAAAGTACTATGTATTTCAAAAACATGACACTTTGAATATTTCATACTTTAATAAAGTTAATTTGTTGTAAGTTTTGGAGTTTCTATCTTCAAGATATTACTAAAAAGTTTAAAATATATATCTACAAAACTGACTTATGAAAAGATTCATAGGTATCTTACTAATTATATGCTAATATTAGATACAAGTCAAGAGATCATTACTTGAATAATGAATAAGTAATGTTTTCAAATATTGGAACAATGTTCACCACTGACAAGAATGAGTGAGAACAACACATAACAACATTACTGTCAAACACAGTGCCCTAGGCCAGTATCTGCCATCTCCCCTCCCAAAATCTCACCTTGTAAAATTCAATTGAAATGAACCCCAGACCAAAAAACTTGATCTATGGAAATTTACATCAGAAATTTCAAAAGGCGCTCTTTGCTGCTGGACCTCCGCCATCATGGGTCGCACGCATGTTCCTGGGAAGGGCCTGTCCCAGTTGGGGCTGCCCTACCGCCGTAGCATCCCCACATGGCTGAAGTTGAAGTCAGACAACCTGAACGAACAGATTTACAAATTGGCCAAGAAAGGCCTGACTCCCTCCCAGATTGGTGTGATCCTGAGGGACTCACATGGTGTGGCACTGGTCCTTTTTGTGACTAGAAATAAAATCTTGAGAATCTTTAAGTCCAAAGGCCTTGCCCCTGATCTCCCTGAGAATCTCTACCATTTGATTAAGAAAGCAGTTGCTTTCCGAAAGCACCTTGAGAGGAACATAAAGGACAAGGATGCTAAATTCTGCCTGATTCTGATAGAGAGCAGGATTCGATGGTTGGCTCCATACTATAAGACTAAGTGGGTGCTCCTACCCAATTGGAAATATGAGTCATATACAGCCTCTGCTTTAGTGGCATAAATTCTGTTGTGTACACAAGCAATAAAATCACTTTGAATAATAAAAAAAAAAGAAAAACATTTCAAAAGGCTCAGCTCTTAAGAGATAGGTAGGGGTGATTACCATCAGAAATCACAGTGGTAATGATAAAGTTGGAGTGGAGTTCAAAGTGAAAGTTACAACCATGTATATGATTTAACATTTGTTAAACTGCACATAGCAGAATTGTGAATTTTCCTTGCATCAGGCAAAAACAATTGTTGGAAGGTAAGAGGTGGGAATAAGGTCCTACAGGAAAATTATTTCTTAAACTCAGACTCTGAGTTCTCTATACAGGCTCCCTGGCACTTACACAGATGTAGTATGTTAATATATGCGACATATAGGTTGTTAGAAAGATTGAATTCCATTATGTCTTTATAGAACCACCAAATTACATTTTTTTTTAAAATTTCATAAATGATAGTTCAAATAGTTAAGTGTATTTCAGGGTACTCAAATATTTGATGAGAAAAATTTCTTCTATATGAAAGAATTATAGGTAAAAAATAGAATAATTGAACTCAAAATTAATACTTTGAGAACTTTAATGAAATAATGGTTCTAGGCAAGGCTCATCAGTAGCTAAGAGGACTAATAAGTAGAATACTAATGAAAAAATGTATAGTAGAGATAGGCAGCTTAAACTGTAGCTATCCTACTGATCAATTTGTATAACTTCAAGTGTGATGACTAGGTATTTGCGTCTGGCTTTTTTATGGAATGAAAAGGTAACATGTCTTGCCTGTAAATACATTTAAAGGAAAAGTTCACTCCAAGCCTAATCCAGCTTTAACTAGGATGTACTTCCAATACAAGAGCCATTCAAACAGCGCTAAGTAAAGAGCTGGGACCTGGGAGTGCCATTAGGACCAGAGCACTTGCCAAGCATGCACACAGCCCTAGGTTTTATTCCTAGTATGAGAAAGGAAAGACACAAAGAGGAAAAAGGAAAGAGGACAGAATAAGGGAAAGGAGAGGAGAGAAGAGGAGAGAGGAGGGGAGGGGAGGGGAAGGGAGGAGAGGGGAAGGGAGGGGAGGGGAGGAAAGCAAAGGAAGGGAAAGGAAAGGAAAGGAAA
>JADRCD010229277.1:0-21590 GCA_019843815.1 Montemys delectorum
GCACATTGACATCTCTTCAAATATGGGAATTGTACAACTTTTACTCCCTTGAGTACTTTTCTAGTTGAATATTTTTCTCTTTTCTTTTTGAAAGGTTCCTAAAATATGTAAATATAAGAAGAATTTTAAATGGAGTTGCCATATAATAGATGAGGCAATACCAGAACTAAACATCATATGGCACAAAAGAAAATCCCCACTACCAGGAATAGATTCCATTTCTGAGTTGATTCCCAAAAGACTCACTTAGACTCCCAAACATTACAGGTAACCCCCAGGGCTGTTGTTTTCCCTCCACAACCCGACAGTAAGATGCCACATACTATGTGATAGAACCTGCCAAGAACGAGCTGGTGCTCAAGTGGAAGTTTCACCCCCTACTAAGTAGCATATAGAGTGCGGGAAGGTGCTATACGTGCTACCAGAGGAGAAAAGTAGCCATTAGTCTCATCCAGCTGTGAACCCTGTGAGCTCCAATAGTGACCTGCCTGCAAGATATGCCAAGTGGGGCAACAGTGGCCTAAATATTATAGAAACAACCAACCACTTTTTGATGAAATGTAATTAAGGTCTACTCCATGAGATGGAACCCACACCTGATAGTGTTGATGAGGCCAAGGCCATAGAGTTAGATGGGTCACAGGTCTAGGGGAAAGCCCACTACTATTATTATTTTGCTAAATGAACATAGTCATACAACAGCTCCTAATGACGTATTGCTGCACCCAAAGATCAATGTATCTCCCAGCCCTAGTCAGCAAAGCTTCTTTTTGCAGTAGATAACACAGAGACCCACAAGTGTGTAGTGTGTAAATAGTGCAGCATCTACCCGTGATAATTCAACATCATGGGATGTTTGTACCACATTCCTCCCCTTAGGGTTCAGGGATATATAAGGAAGATCATTGGAGCCAGAGGTGGTAGATGACTCCAAAGAAAAAGCATTTCTCAGACACAACAGGGATGATGCAATATGAACTCACAAAGACTGTAACAGCATGAACATGACCTGCATAAATTCAAGCCAGAGAAAAGCCAACATGGAGAACAGGAAGTGGGCACAAATTCCCAGTCCCAGTCAAGACGCTGTTTGCAATTCTAGGAGATTCTAGGAGAGAGAGAGAGAGAGAGAGAGAGAGAGAGAGAGAGAGAGAGAGAGAAACTGTTTTCTTCAGTGGAGTGACACTGTGTACAATCCTGGACAGGTGCTCAAGAGTAGTTGGCCAACACAAATCAGACTCCATATTTGTTTGTTTGTCTGTTGGTGTGTGTTTTTGTTGTTGTTGTCGTCTTGGATTTTTTTAAGGTCAAGGAAGAAAATGAAGTTGGGAGGGTAGGAAGGTGGGAGGGGTAGGGGTGGGAAAAGAATATTACCAAAATATATTCTACAAAATTCTCAAAAAATAGGATTAAAAGTTTAAACTAATTTAAAATGTATTTCCTTAATTCTTGGAGAATTTCATACATGAATGCAATTTATTTTACCATAGTCACTGTTGCTCCTTTCCCAACTTTCCCCAGATACACCTCTTCCAACTTCATGCTCTCTTTTCTTCTGTTATAACCCACCAGTACAGTTTATGCTACTGTATTCTCATGGATATGGGGCCATTCACTGGAGAATGGTTGACTTACCAAAAGCTTAAAGAAAACTGACATTCTTTACCAGATGCGACCAATTACCAGTAGCTGTGTAGTCATAGGTAGGAGGTCACAAGCTTTACTCTCTTCCATACAAAAATGTTGACTGGCTCCCTTTAGTGCAGGCCTTGTTCAGGCAGCCATAGGTGTCTAGAGTTCATGAGTAGAGTGGTTCTGTCATGTACAGAAGACAGTGTTTATCCCTGGTTCTTACACACTTTCTGCTCCTGGGGATTCTTGGGCTTTGGAATAAGGGGGCTTAGATGTCCCATTTGTGGCTGAGCACACCACAGATGCTTATTTTCAACATGCTGACCATCTATGAGTTTCCGTGTTAACCATCACATGCTGTACAATGAAACATTTCTGATGAAATCCGAGAGCTGCATGAACCTACGGGTGTACAGAGATGAATTTAGAGGGTAGTTTGACATGTGCCAATTTAACAAAATAATAGGTTCATTCCTAGAGCCTATGAGTTCTTGGCAGTTTTGCAGTACGGGGCATGTGTTTCTTCCTGTGCAAAAGTCCCTAAATTAAATCAAAAAGTGGTTGATTACCCTTATACCACTTGAGCCACTACTGCACTCATTTTGCCATTCGAGCAATTACTGCAGTACGGAAGATGCGTAGCTAAGTAAGGCTGCTGATGAATTTTCTCCTCCAGCACCATGAAGTCTAGTTAGTACGGAGGAAGCCTCTTGATCAATATTGCTTTTGAGTCTTCTTATCTAGTGACCACAGTGTACGGTGTCTTCAGCAACAGGATCTTATTATCATGTTCTAGTCGGCAACCAAGAGCAATGACAGTAGTCTGTACTAGTTCAGGACTCTCTGGGACACTTCTGAGTAACAGTTCCAAGGGAAGTATCTCACACCTGACACTGATGCTTATGTTTGGTAACTCTATGGCTTCTGCAAGGAGCCTTATCCCTATATAGGGTAATACAAATTAAACTCTGTTATATGAATACATACAACATCCCCCCAACAAACTCTGTTACATGAATATATACAGTAACACACACACACACACACACACACACACACACACACACACAGAGCTTATAAAATAGGTTTCCACATGGCATTTTCAAACACTCTTAGTGTCAACTGTCCCCCAGCACGCCTCTGCCCTGCTCCCATCTCTCTATGCCCCTATTTAAACTCTCCTCCTTATTTCCCCTTTCTCTTTCATAACCCCCATGTTTTACTATCCTCCCCATCGAGGGTCTTTCCTTTCCCCACAATGGCCCCTTCCTACTTCCTGGCTTCTGTAGTTACTCTCAGGGAAACACAGAAATCCACATGTGAATGACAACATGCAATGTATGTCTTTCTGGGTCTGAGTTACCTCACTCACTATGTTTTCCAGTTCATTCATCTGCCAGAATTTTATTTATTTTTTAACAGTTGAATAAAGTTAAACATTTTAATTATCAATTTATGACTTGATGGACATCTAGCTGTTTTGCATCTTACCGTGAATAGAGCAGCTATGCACATGGGCGTGTATGCATTTCTGTATGTGGGTATGTGACAAGGACTGTTCTTTCTGGTGGCTGTACCAGGTTAACTCCTGTCAACAGTGATGAGGGTCTCCTTTCTCCACATCCTCACCACTGTTTGTATCATTTATTTCCCTCATCTTAGCCATTCTGATTGGGGTAATGTGAAACCGCAATGTAGTTTTAATCTGTATTTCCCGGATAGTTAAGGATGATGAGCGCCTTTTGAGCTAGTTCTTAGCCATTTGTACTTCTTTTGAGAACTGATTTCAGTTCCGTAGCTGATTTTTAATTGATTTTTCTTTACATTTAGGGCTTTGTATATTTTAGACACTAATCCTCTGTCAAATATTTGTCAGTCAGCAAAGATTTTTTTTTCCCTCTTTCCTCCATTCTGATAGAATTTTCTTTTTCTTTTGGGCATTGATGTTTTTCCTGCATATATGTTTGATTGAGTGTGTCGGATCCTCAGAACCTAGAGTTAGAGGCAGTTATGAGCTATCATGTGGGTGCTGGGAATTGAACCCAGGTCTTTTGGAAGAACAGTCAGTGCTCTTAATTGCTGAGTCATCTCTCCAGCTTATTTTACCTTCCATTTGGTTGGACACCCATACATTTAATTAATGCTTTGCTCTGTGATGTGGAAGCTTTCTAATTCCTCGAGGTCCCACTTGATGGTTGATTGCTGTGTGCCTGACATCATACTCCTAAGTCCTTACTGGAGCCTTTATCCTGGAGTGTACTCCTTACCCTTTCCTCCACTCATGCCAGAGTTTATTTGACCTATTTGGAACTCATTTTTGTGCAGAATGAGGAAGGTTAACTTTCATTCTTCTACACATGGATATCCAGCTACTTCAGCATGATTGTTAAAGATGTCCTCTTTTGACTGTCTCTCTGGGCTGGTGTCCTGAGAGGACCTTGGGCACAAGCTCTGCAGCCAGTCCCACAACACCCAGAGGAAGCTCTGCTCCAAGGCATTCTGACACTCTCAGGATCAGAGGTGAGGAGGATCCAACATCTGTCCCAACACCGGGAGTAACTGGGACCAGCAGGACCAGGCACACAGGAACTCCGAAAGCAGAGTAGCTCAGGTTCCTTCCAGTCTCTCTGGGCTGGTGTCCTGAGTGGACCTTGGGTGCAAGCTCTGCAACCAGTCCAACAACATCCAGAGGAAGCTGCTGCATTCCCAGGTGCTCTAACAAGCCCAGGGTCATAGGATCCCAGAATCACAGGATCACAGAGACAGCCTAACTCTGAGGAGTCCTGATACAACCAGGATCACAGGAAGGACAGGCTCCAGTCAGATTTAGCAAGGGCAGGTAGCCATAGAGATAACCAGATGGCGGGGAGCAAGTGTAAGAAAATAAACAACACAAACCAAGGTTTTTTTGGCATCATCAGAACCCAATTCTCCCACCATAGCAAGTCCTGGACACACCATCACACTGGAAAAGCAAGATTCAGATATAAAATCACTTATCATGATGATAATGCAGGACCTTAAGAAAGACATAAATAGCACCCTCAAAGAAATACAGGAGAACACAGATAAAGAGCTAGAAGCTCTTAAAGAGGAAACACAAAAATTTCTTTAAAAACTACAGGAAAACACAATCAAACAGGTGAAGGAAATGAGCAAAGCTATCCAGAATATAAAAATGAAAATAGAAACAATAAAGAAATCAGAAGGAGAGACAACCCTGGAGATACAAAACCTAGGAAAGAAATCAGGAGTCATAGATGTAAGCATCACCAACAGAATACAAGAGATAGAAGAGAGAATCTCAGGGGCAGAAGACACCATAGAAAACATTGACACGACAGTCAAAGAAAATGCAAAAAGCAAAAAGCTCCTAACCCAAAATATCCAGGAAATCCAGGATGCAATGAGAAGATCAAACCTAGGGATAATAGGTATAGAAGAGAGTGAAGACTCCCAATGTAATGGGCCAGTAAATATCTTTAACACAATTGTAGAAGAAAACTTCCCTAACCTAAAGAAAGAGATGCCCATGAACATACAAGAAGCCTATAGAACTCCAAATAGACTGGACCAGAAAAGAAATTCCTCCCGGCACATAGTAATAAAAACACTAAATGCACTAAACAAAGAAAGAATTTTAAAAGCAGTAAGGGAAAAAAGTTAAGTAACATATAAAGGCAGGTCTATCAGAATTACGCCAGACTTCTCACCAGAGACTATGAATGCTAGAAGATCCTGGGCAGATGTCATACAGACCCTACAAGAACACAAATGCCAGCCCAGGCTAAACTCTCAATTACCATAGATGGAGAAAACAAGATATTCCATGACAAAACCAAATTTACACAATATCTTTCCACAAATCCAGCCCTACAAAGGATAATAGATGGAAAACATCAACATAAGGAGCAAAACTATCCCCTCGAAGAAGCAAGAAAGTAGTCTTTCAACAAATCCACACAAATCTAATTCCACCTCTTACAACAAAAACAACAGAAAGTGACAATTACCTTTTCTTAATATCTTAATATGAAAATTAATATTACCAACATATCCTAATTAATTGAAATCCAAAAATATGAGGAATTAGAAATTTGTTGATTGTCATCCAATGGTCTCTCTAATTTGGTAATTGGACAAATAGGTCCAATATTGTACAATCTATATACACTTTCAGCTTGTTTGTACGTGACAGTGTCTTGCTGTGTACCACATAATGGTCTTGAAATATTGCTTCTCCTATCTCAGCCTCTCTATTAGTAGTATTGTTTATTTCATGTTTTTACACTATACTATGGTTTTCAGAACAGCTTATATATTTCAAAAGTATTTATATACTCAAGGGAGACATAGACAATTAACTTGGGAGGTGGCTTGTAGGAAAGAGAACAACAAAGAGTGAAACTGAATGCTTTGCTTGACATTTGTAGCTCTTGTATCAAGTTTGAAGAAGAGGACTTTACAAGTTACTCTTTCTCTAAGATGAATGCTTTTCCAAATTATCACAGCCAATGAACCAGATTCTTACCCTCACCTAATGTCTGTGCACCCTCCAAGCAGAACCATTGTTCATTGAAACAGTTGGTGAGTGACTTTATGGATAGACTATCTTAATACACACACTATTTCTTAAATGAATGTAACCTGTTCTCTGTGGGCTGAGAATAAAGCCACTCACTCAAGTCAAATAGTTTTGACCATAGCAGGAAGTCTGTATCGAAAAATCGTGCCTACAATTCATTCCTTGGTGCAGCAGAACTGTCAACTCTCAGCTTAGCTCCAATGGAGGTAAAATCCTTTGGTGATGTGAGGGTCATTGAAGTACAGCCTTATTACAATGAAATCCAGTGTCTAAAAATTGTTCTTATTTAGGTCTTTTACCACAGTAAGAGCCAAGATTTTAAACTCTACTAAATACAAAACAAACAAACAAAAAGACTTTATATATTTATGTTCATTTAAAAAATACTAGTAGTGATGTATTATTTTGAAATATACAGTATTTGTATACAGTGTTTGTAGTTACTTAAAATTTATATTGAGAAAAACGGATGTATTTTCCGTATTGCTGTAGACAAGCATCTACATAATAAGACTGTTAAATTGATTGTTGTTTTATATCAAACAACTTTTATAATACTCATTTTTATTGTTATAATATTTTATAAATTTTAAGGAATATGACAAAAAAAGATATTGTAGATATTGAAGAGGGTGTCTCTGGGAGGAGTTGGGGTACAAAAGGGAAACAAGAATGTGATTTAATTCTATTTACTTAAAATATATTTTTAAATGTTAACAAATTCAGACAAATTGAAATCATGTAACTTTTCTCATCATAATGCAATAAAAGTTAAAAAAAAAAAGATGTCCTCTTTCCTCCATGCGTTGGGTACTTTTGGCGTCCTTTCTCAAAAATCAGGTGACTGCCCTATGTGTGTGTGTGCATGTGTGTGTGCATATATGTGTGTGTGCGTGTGTGCCTATGCATGTATGGATGTGTATGTATGGATGTGTGTGCATGTGTATATGTGCATGCATGTGTGTACATATGTATATATGTGTGTATGTATGCATGTGCATATATATGTGTGTGTATACATGTGTATATGCATGTGTGTATGTGTACATATCAGTAGAATGCTGTTGTTGCTGTTGTCTGCCTCTTTGTCTCTCTAGTATGACTTGAAGTTAAGGATGAATGGTGGCACTGATGACAGGTCTCACGGGGGCTTTGTCATTCAGTATTATTCAGTTTTTTTGTGCTTCCATCTGAATTTTAGATTTTTTTTTCAATTTCAAAAAAGAATTACATCGAAATTTTAAGTAGAAACTCCTTGGATCTGTAGTTTGTTTTGGGCAGGATGGCCATTTTCATGATAATATTCAATAGCATGGGAGGTCTCTTCAACTTCTAGCATCTTCAATTCCTTTCTTCAGTGTCTTAAGTTTTCATTGTATGTCCTTTCACATCCTTGGTTAGGTTCATGCCAAGCTGTCTTAGTTAGGGTTCTACTGCTGTGAAGAGACACCATGGCCAAGGCAACTCTTATAAAGAACAACATTTAATTGGGGCTGGCTTATAATTTCAGAAGTTCAGTCCATTATCATCATGGTAGGAAGCATGGCACATCCAGGAAGACATGGCTCTGTAGAAGAAGCTGAGAGTTCTATATCTTGATCCAAAGGCAATCAGGAGGAGACTCTGATTCCACACTGGGCAGAGCTGAGGCATAGGAGGCCTCAAAGCCCACCTACACAGTGACACAGTTTCTCCAACAAGGTCACACCTACTCCAATAAGGCCACGTCTGGTGATAGTGCCACTCCCTATGGCCAAGCTTTGAAATACATGACTCTATGGGGGTCAAACCTATGCAAACCACCACATGAGGTATACTTAGGCTGCTATCGATGGATTGTTTCCCTGATTTCATTTTCAGTATGTTTTATTAATATCTAATTTTGCTTTCATATGTACAAATGTTTCCCTTCATGTTTGAATGTACACCATGAACATGTAATGCTCACAGGGGCTCGAGAGCACATTAGATTCCCCCAGAACTGTAGTGACTGATGACTGCGAGCCACCATGTGTATGCTGGAACTGGAACGGAGGACCTCAGCCATTGCCAGGAACTGCTGAGCCATCTCCCCAGCCTGCAGTATCTCTTACGTTTGTCATTGGTATATAAGATGACTACTGATTTTGGCATGTTACTTCTATAAACTGTTACTTGGATAGAGTGTTTATGAGCTCTAGCAGTCTCCTGGTGGAGTCTTTGAGGTCTCTTGTGTGTAGAAGCATCTTATCTGCAAACAGGGGTACTTTGACTTTTTTCTAATTTGAATCCCTTTAATCCTTCTATTTTATTGATACAACTAGAACTTGAAGCATTGTAGTGAATAGACATGGAGAAAATGGACACGCTTGTCTTGCTTCTGACACTGTGGGAGTGTTTTGATTTTTTTTCTCCACTTAACATGATGGAGGCTATCAGTTTTTCAGGAATTCTTTTTATTATATTGAGATAGATTCCCTCCACCTATAACCTCCCTTTTATAATAAAGGGACGCCTGTTTTTTGTCAAAGTCCTTTTTATGCATCAGTTGAAATTGATCACATGGCTTTGTCCTTCAGTCCATTTATTTGTGAATTATGATTATTAATTTATTTATGTTGAGCAATCCCTGCATCCCTGTAACGAAGACAACCTCATCATAGGGAATGATCTTCTGGATGTGTTCTTGAATTCGATTTGCAAGTGTTCTGTTGAGGAATTTGCATCCATGCTCATCAACCTATCCACAAAATGTCACCTGGGATTCCCCTGTGGCTTCGTGGCTGCCTTTCACTTCAGTTACACCCCACCAGCCACCTTGGCTTGCTGTACCAACCACACCCTCGCTGCAGATTGCAGAACTTCCCGTGTTTTCTGGCTGAGATTCAGTTTCCTTTCATCCACATAATCTGCTTCCCCATGTCCTTCCGCTCTGTACTCACTCAGAGGCCTACCTAATCATGGTTCAAAACGACAAACCACCTTCAGCCCTCGCTTTTTCCCTCTCCACTTTGTTTCTAAAACATTGCTTAACAGCTAGTACACCACATATTTATTGATTAACGTTGATTTTTTTCTGGTTTTCCCACAGGATATATACTCGTGGAGGTGGGGAATTTTTGTCTGGTCGGTGTTGTACCTTCAACACCTTGAACAGTGCCAAGGATGTGGTCAGTTCTCCTTCTAACAAATCCAAATAAGTGAATCAAACTTTACGTTACTGAAAGCTGCCAAGTCTGTTTTATTTTTTCTGGTAGTTATTCTTGAATTTGGAATTCAGATGGTTGCATTATTTTTTTTCCTCTCAAGAAATCTACTTAGCAGCTGCATTTCCTCCCATTAGAAATGCTGACGCTGTCTTGCCAACAACCTTCCATGGGTCTCCTTTGCAGCTCTGCCCCGTGCTGCAGTGATCTAGGTGTGGGATTTAAATTTCTTCTCTCCTTCATTCACATTTCATTTTTTCCATTCAATCAGTATTTCCAGCCTGCCTACTCGCTTTCTGAGTTGTCTTAGCAATTAAAAACAACTTAAACATACACTGTGTGTTACACAGTGGTACCCGGTTATCACCATCATACAGCTGCATCTGCTCATCTTCATCGAGAAGCTGACAATGCAGACATCGGTTAGTATAAAATAGCTCCACGGTGATGGCACATGGCTTTGATCCCAGCACTTGGGAGGTAGAAGCAGGCGGATGTCTGAGTTCAAGGCCAGCCTGGTCTACAGCCAGGGCTAGACAGAAGAACCCTGTCTCAAAAATGGGGGAAAACTCAAAAAACAAACTAACAGGCAAAAACTCTGACCCACCATTGGAAGCAAGAAGCCAGTCTCTGTCTCTAGGAACAGCTTAGGACTCAACATAATAACCTTTGTAATAATTGACCCTAAAGGGCCAGACTTGGATCAATAATGACAAATTCTCTAAACCCCTCTGCTTAGGAGTAGCCAGAAAAAGCCTAAATTTACCCCACTCCTCTCCCAACTACACACTCCTGCTTCCAGCCAGCTGCCTCCCGCGTCCCCAGGGCACATCAGAAGCCTCCTTCTGTCTACTATAAAGATGCCATCGTACCTCACCTCGCCTGCCTCAGAGTCCCTGCAAGCACAGATGATAGTGGTGGCCATCCCTCATGCTGTACCAAACTCTAAGCTAAGAGGCGTTGGCTTCCCTCTTTGTTGTTCTTTGTGTGCAAATCTGATTCCAACTCAGGGTTCTCTGCACAACAGTCAAATGCTCTGCTGCCAAGATCAATGTGTGTAGTAGCTCTTGTCTCTAAGAAGAGCTGTAGTAACTGTGCAGCAAGCAGTGACGATCTATGAAGCAATAGATATTGGTGGTTCTTGGTGATGGGGCATGAGAGTTCTTTGTATTGCTCTTTCTCTTGTCCATATGTCTGATTTTCCTCCATAATAGATAGTAAAAATTACATTTATCTTACTCTGCATTTTCCATTGGGACTTACTTTTTCATATGGCTGGAACGGATTCATCTCTTCAAATGAAAGGCAGGGACTGAATGTCTCTTGTACCGGTCTACTTTAGGAACCAGGGCAGTTCCTAATGGAAACAGCAGAATGGAAAGTGCTGCTGTTAGGAGCTAGTGGGTGACTGGCAGTGAAGCCAGCTTCGGTAGTGGCCTCTGCTCACTAACACCATGGCCTATGGCAAGTTCTCTTTTTGTTTAGTTAGATTTGACTGTCTTTTTCAACTTACAGGCAATAAATAAGCTGCTTTAAAAATTTGGAACTCAGTGATTGTATTTAAAGAGGAAGGAAAGAAATGGGAATATATAATTAGATATATGGCACGTACCTAGCATGTGTAGGGTTCTGGGTTTGATTCTCAATGTGGCAATAAATGAATAAATAAATAAAATATAAAGGAAGCTTTTATGGTTCAGGCTGAAAAACAACAGAACAGTTGATGCTTAAGCAAAGTGGGTCTCATCTGGGAGCGTCCCTACCATTGGTCCCATGGGTGCATGCTGCTTGAAGAAGCAGTGTCCAGTGTCCCTCTGACCAGTGGGGTGCCCCAGCATAGGAGGGCAGTCTGGGTGTCTGCTGGGGCACATGGTGATTGGGGTTGTCTACTAATTTACCTCAGTCTGGGCCTATAATATTCTTGACCTCTGGGTCTCTCCTTATCCCTGCTTTCTCCCATTTTTCTTCTTCTAAAATGACCAAAAGAAATACAACTTGCCATTTAGGTGAGAAAAAAAAATTCATCTCCCCATCAAAAAATCAATTAGTCAGTGGAGAATTTTATTAGTCAATCATGTAAAGGTAATTAAAAATATTGATTGATGGGGGTGGTTGTGGCTGAGAGCTGATACCGTCCCAGAAGTGGGTGGGCAGACAGCCATGGACCACTGGGGAAGAATTGAGAATAAGGGCTTTTAAATCATTCCCCAATGTGCTTATTCCAAGGTCAAGTGGGGACACGTGAGACAGGGGACTCAACTCACTCTGGAGCCTTATTCTTATGTGAAAAGTAGGTCCCGAACACAGGTTTCTTGTGTGCATTGCATGAGACAGTGTGTCTGCTCATGATAGTGGAGCTATGCTCCAAAGGGACGGGGATTCTGGCTTCCAGGTCTAGCCTTGTCTGGGGCCTCAGGCTGGGTGGGATAGAAGGCCACTTGGGCCCTGTGTCCCTCAGGGTAGGGATGCTCCCAGATGAGAGTCTGACATGAAGGGCATAGTGTGGTAGCTTAACTTTGCTCTGCTCAACACTCAGCTTGGGGGTCAGAATAGAAAAAGAGCCCCCAAATACTGACGCTGTTACCTCTTGATGCTCAACTCCCTGCCTTGAGAAGCTTAGCAGTTTGACCAACAAAGTGGATTTTGCTCCTGAAACTGCACATTGGGCTGGGTATGGTAGGGACCAGTTGTCTCTCCTCCACCTCTACTCCAACTACTCTAGCAGATTGGGGAGCACATATTTCTGCTGTTCCTCTTCAGGAACCCTGGGCTTCCTCATGGCATGGTGGCTAGTTGCCAAGGATAGACCTCTTGAATAAGAGATACCCAGGCAGAAAATGAATGTCTGTGTCTGACCTACCCTCTGATCCCATTTAGCATTGCTTCTTTCCACAGATTTCTGGTCCCTCAGACGCCTGACAAGAATGCTGTTTACCTTCTCTCTACTGCGCATGGAGGCCCACCTGTGGCTGTAGAGTTCACCATTGATGTTGGTTCTAGCTCCTAGATGATTGACTGTATTAATTACCGTTCACTGCTGTGACCCCAGAACCTAGTAGGACAACTTAAAGAAGGCTTCTTTTTGGCCTAGGGTTTCAGCCCATGTTCCCTGGGCACTGTGGTTCTGGGCTCATATAGAGGCAGAACATCTTGGGGCAGAAGCATGTCCCAAAGGCTACTCATTCTATGGCAGATAGGAGGCTGAGAGTGAGGCAGGAAGGGTCTAGAGACAGTATATTCCTAAGAACCCATGCCTGAGTCCTCACCCATTTCTTCTTACCCATATACTGAGTATGGTTAGAACTGGATCCTTGCTGCCTGGGAGAAGTGTGACTGCTCATTGCCTACTGCCTCTGAATTCCAAACCTTAATGGATGTAGGTCCCTAGATCCTCAGGTCTGTTTGCTCCCATGAGTCTGAACCCCTGCCCCTAAACCAAGCAGGATCAAAGCTTGTAGGCAAGAGGGAACAAATAATTCTCCACTGCTGGCCTTAGCAGGTTCCTCAGACCCAAGTCCTGAGTGGGACCTCCCTGACACAGGGGAAATGAAGCAAAACTTGGATGCTCCAAGAAGGTAGACCCCTGAGGTGTGTGTGGAAGGCTGTCCACGGGATGTCCACCATCACCCACCCACTTTGTTCCTTTGCCTGGGGTCTTCAGGAGAGAACCCTTAACCGATGTGACTTTAGTCCCTGTGATGGTCTGAATTAGGATGCCCCAATAGGCTCACATGTTTGAATACTCGGTCCCCAGTTAGTGGAACTGTTCGGGAAGATGTGGTCTCCCTGGAGGGGTGCCCCTCGAGGTTTCAAAAGCCCTCACTATTCCAATGATCTCTCTTTGCCTCACAGTTGTGGATATAAGTTCTCAGCTACTGTTTCAGTGCCACACCTGCCTGCCTGTTGCCATGCCCCACCCCCCACCCCTACCCCTTACCCCGCCTTGGTGGTCATGAACTAACCCCCGGGACTGAAAGCCCTGATAAACTCCCTCTTCTATAAGCTGCCTTGGTCATGGTGTTTTGTCACAATGGAAAAGTAGCGAGGACCGTCCCTTAGAGACCAGGAACAGACACAGTATTTCCAGGCTGTGGGGTACATCTCCTTCCTTCCTGGGGCTCATCTCTGCTTCAGTCATCGTGACCCTAAATGCTCCCATACTGAAAGGTTCTGTGCCTGCTTTTTGGTCTGATTTTTCCCAAAGTCACCTCCAGGGTTGTACGCAGGCTGTTCAAGCTCCATAACACTTGCTATTTGTTTAGACTGGCTGACATTTCCACAGTCTTTTATTAAAGAAAATATCCTTGGGAGATGGCAGGATGTTTGCACAGAGCTTATGCCCTCTGCCTCTGGTCCCCGGTGCCCTAGAGCAGTGGGTGGGGAGTAGGGACTTCATCAGGAACCAGCAGTAGCTTGGAGATTCTGTGCAGAATGCAGGCAAGAATGCAGCACGGTAGCAGGGAGGTGGCATCCTTTTTTCTGTCCTGAAAAGAAAGGTGGGCAGCCATCCCGCTTCACCATCAGATGCAGAGACTCTGACTACCCCTAACCCCAGGTGCAGGGATCCTCCAGGTCTCTATTTGGTTCTGACCTAGGGTTCGAGGGGCAGGGCACATGGTAAGTAGACACCATTCGACCCCATTGCTCCTTCCTGGAACTTTGGCTTTAATGCAGAGGTTCAAGATGCTTGGGCTGAGCATCCAGCTCTGGAGATCAGACCAGGCATTAGTCTGTCTTGAGCTTTGGTGTTCCGATCCCTTTCTTCCCCTTCCTGTCTTGTATTAGTGCCTGTGCCCTGACAGCCATGAGATGGGTGGTTGTAGATGGATGTTATTTTGAACTGATATTCTTAATTACTCTTTGGGGTCTGTCTTAGCTGCATCCATCCTCAAGTGTCTTTGGCCGGACTCAGCAGAGGTGTTCTTTCTCTGCCTTCCCATGGGTTCTTCTGAAGAGGAATGACCAAGGTCACATCCTTTTACCCTGACAGGGGACTTTCGAGGGGAAAGGTGGCCTGCTCACCACCCTTGGCCATCATGCATGTCCTTCTGAAGAGGGGGGCCTGTGTTCCCCTCTCTTGGCCCCCACAGAGGCTCTTCCGGGGATTCATTCTGCTCAGGTTTTGTCTTACGCTTACCTCATTCCCAGAAGAAGACCATGGAGTCACCACCACGTCATTTGGGGATTGAGTACCCAGTCCTATACAGAGTGAGCTAGAGGGAACCCAGATCCGGTCACTGGCCACTGTACTGAGAGGACATAGCCTCTTACATGGGTACTCCAGGGAGCATGCTGTGTACCTTGAGCCTCCCAGGGCAGCCAGCCAAGCATCGTCATCTCTTCGCAGTGCCTGTCAAACAGCAGAGGTCAGGTTCTGGAACCAGGCCTGGCAACCAGAGGGATCAGGGGCATAGAAGTAGAGAGGGCACCCAACTGTGCAGTCCTGGAGAGCCAAAAGAAAGGTCAGCTCAGCATGCCCATCTTGCTCAGCCTCAGCATAAAGAGCCAAAGCTTGTGGCTGATTTGGCCTTAATTAAATCTCACCTCAGGCCAGGCATATGCACTGAGGTAAATTGATGGGCTCAAGCAGTATCCTTGCATGTCTCCATAAACATCCCTCCATACTCCTCCACTCTCGCTTTCACCAGATGTACACAGAGGGCATCTCCATTGACTTGGCACAAGGCTTGTGTTGGATCTGACTGCTGACAGGCTTTCCCAGCACCATACTCAGCCATGGGAGAGATGCACAGTTTGCATGTCTCCAGATCTAGGAGACCAAAACCAGTCAGAATCATTCCCACCTGTTTCCAGAGGGTGAGGGCAGCGGGATTCCCCAGGGGTGGCAGATGGGGAAGGAGGCTCGCAACAGAGATGAACAGCCCATCTCACCCTTCCGTTCTCAGGTTCTTTCCATGCACAGGAACCACAGAAGTTTCTGGAACAAGGGAGAAGCTGGGTGGTCGATCTGGAACCCTTCCTGTAGCACCACCCAATAGACCTAGGGAGTCCTGCTTCTCTCACCCCAGGGGAGGTCTGGGGAACTCTCCGTGGTAGAGGGCTGAGGGTCCAGAGGGAAGAGATCCAAAGACAGATATGCAGCTTTGAAGCTGCGGTTGCAGGTCCTGAGCCTGCAAGTCTTGAGCCTGTAGAGGGACACCACTGCTTCTTCTTCTGGTTGCCCAAGGGAGGAGCCAGAACTTAAGCAGAGGGGACAAAGATACTCCCAAGGGAAGAAGGCTTTGGGAAATCTCCGACTCTCCCTGGAAGTACTGAGAAATGCTGCCCTGCCAGGGGTATGTGGCTGAGGCCCATATGACTCCTGATTGGGGCATGGAAACTACTAGGACTTGACAAGAATTAGCGTTTGTAAGGCAGCTGATTTCCCAGAGCTTGACATAGGCCCCATGTCTTCTCTGAGGTGGTTTCCATGTGTGTGTGGGAATGGTAATAGTTTATCAAGATGAGGTGCCTTCTCACTAAAGCCCTAGAACACAAGTCAGGGATACCCTGGGTGTGGAATAGTTGGCTGGAGAAGGCATAGAAACAGGGGAAGGACAGGGGTCTGAAAGCTGGGGGGGGGAGGGGCACTCCCAACACTACATGGTTTCAGTCCTGAGAGCAGCTCATTGGGCCTTACTGGGAATCATCCTGTTTGCTGCACCATTGAAGCCCACTGTATTTCTCCTCATTTAGCACACACTGCAACTGCCCACAGCACACTACCCCCCTCTGCTTTTCAGCTACCTCAGCCCCAATTGTTACCTGGCTCCCCTAGTGCAGAATATCTCTCACCCCTAGCACAGCATGCCTCTCTCCCACAGCTCAGCAGCAGCTGTGTCAGCCCTTTGTCCTTGAGACCCCTCACTTCTGGCTACCTCCAGTGGC
Organism: Montemys delectorum; assembly: GCA_019843815.1. Taxonomy (NCBI): domain Eukaryota; kingdom Metazoa; phylum Chordata; class Mammalia; order Rodentia; family Muridae; genus Montemys; species Montemys delectorum. The sequence continues at coordinate 16,291 of JADRCD010229277.1, forward strand.
CTAGTGCCTTCCTTTATTCTTCCCACATTAGCCAAGTGACAGGCGGCCTCTGCCCCTTTCCATATAGACCTTCCTGCAGGCAGAAGCCCACAGTCCCAGCAGTGGCCCCTATTCTAGCATCACTGCCCTTTTTTAAGACTAAGGACAATTTTATTAGAGTTTGAGAAGAAACAACAGAGCGGGCAAGCTGTAAGCCCCAGGTAGCTGCCAGGAGGAGGGAGATAGAAAAGAGGAAGCTGGTCGCAGCTTCAAGAAAGCAGGCGGCTGAGTAGTGGAGGTTAGAGGCAGCCACTCGGGTGAAACAGGCAAGGGGAGTCAGGAGGAGTAGCTTCAGAAGAGTGAGAAAGCTTTTCAGGGAAAGCATGCTTAAGCTTTGCCAGCGTCTGAAAGAAAAAGAGAAAAAAAATGAAAAACAACAACAAACCAAGTAACTTAAAGAACAAGCAAATAAACAAGAAACTGAATTGACACTCGGAAAATCCAGCAGGCTCCACAGTACTGCATCTGTAAGTGGCTGCTTGCAGCAGGCCCTTCTTGTGGCTCTGCCTGCCTGCCTTGCCTTGGGCTCTCCCGATCCCCCTCTCCGATCCCCCTCTCCTGATTGTCTTGTTCTCTCTCAGCTTCAGCTCATTCCTCCAGAAAGGCTTCTCTGGCAGAATGGTCCTTTCTGTAGCCTGCTCCTTTACATCGCATGAGGCTTTTCCTAGGGAGATGTAAACAGACGTCTTGTCATCCTGGACAGGACACTGACAACAGACCCAAGATATGATTCTACCCGAGTCCACCTTGGTGAGCCAATGAGTATACTGGAAATACTTGTTAAGAGTACAAGTGAGGAGTTACTTGCCAGAGTATGCCCACCACAGCATGGGCAATGAATGATTCATGAAAGCTACATCCTGGGGCCTCTCCAGAATTTGTAGACAGCTCATTACATCAGAGGGGCTCCTCTCTTCCTAGCAGCCCTTATTGCTTATGTAACCTTGAGCAAAGGAGAGACCTTGTGAATCTTGTAAGCTTCAGGGACTTGTTGAGACTTGTTTTATTTTTATACCTTAATGACCTGGAGGGAATATTCAAGCTGGAACTTCATGGTGTCTTAAGGAGCACCTCTCCAGGATAAAAATGTTTCGGTTTGGAGGTTATTGTCTTGTGGACTTGCTTTGCTCTAGGTCACATGCCTGTGCATCAGTGGCTTGGTACTTCACCTCATCTTACTCAGCAGGCTGGCTGATTTTTGAGTGCAAGTTTCTCCCATCATGGACACTTCTTGTGGTCTGTGCCTCTACACTCAGAGCATTCTACCAGTCATCATGAGGGTTCCAGTGCTGATGCTCCTACTGTGCCAAATGCTGGAAGCCTCGTACCCCAGGCCAGGCATCTAAGTGGAGAAGCAGCTCACACTACAGGCCTCTGCTCAAAATCACTTTACAGATACTGGCCTCAGAATGGCTCATCCCTGGGCCAGCTGCCCATGATACCTGGCTGTCCTCCAGCTGTGGTGAACATCTGCAGCAGCTGAGCCTGGCTTGTTAGCTCTGCCACATGTGCTCTGTCTCAACCCCTCCACTAGGGACATTCAGGATGATGTGAGATCCACACTACAGTTTCCTGTGATGTAGTTAGCTCCCATGAGCCTAGGGAGGTGGAGGTTCCTGCAGATGTGTGTGTGTGACTGTGCAGCTCATCGCCAGGGACCTTGAGGTCTGCGTGGGGATTACCAGGATTTGCTCTGCCGTTTTAAAGAGACAGTATTATGGGCTGCCTTAGTGTTGTGGGAATTCCAAGGCTCATCCTCTAGAGGCATGACCGAAACCAGTAGCTTGGCTACTGTAGGGTCTCACGCACACTTCACAGTAAAAGTGTTGGGGGGACGTTCTCTGTTCTCAGATTCATGGTGAGACTGGAGCTTTTGAGCAAAAGCCCCTAAGCTAGCAGCACCATCAGGCTGACCAAGCTAGTAAAACTACAGTCCCTGGAACCAGTTAAAGCGAGAAGTCATGGCAAAGAGCTGAGAGGGAGATTTCATCAATGTGGACTTGGAGGAAGAAAGAACAAAGGAGTCCAATGACCCTGGGTTCATGTTTTAAGATACTGATACGAGCTTCAGCTTAGAGGAGTGATTGGAGTCGGGGCAAGATGTAGGCCTAATGAGTGAGTCCTAGTCAAGGCGTGGTCTGGTTGATCACCGCCTCCGTTCTAATTCTGCAGTGTAGTCTGGAGAAGTGCTTAGTTCTTGAGGGAATTATGTTGGCCTCCATGATTACTAGGATCTAAGACACAACCTTATCATCAAGAATAATTGCTCTCATCTGAGTGGGGCATGCTGGTGGTCTATCCTGAGACTCTCTGCTGTTCTTGGGGTCCAAGCTTCTTGCAGGCTTAAGACAATGACCTTTAGGGGCCATCTGGAGAGCTGCAACAAGACCTTGTAAAAGTAGAAGGCAAGATACCTTAGTTACTCTTTGTGCGTGAGGTAGGTTAGGTGTCATGGGTTTGGGGAAGAAATTCCTTGAGTTGCTAACATGTCTACACACAAAGGCAAAAAGTAGTCCAAAGTTAAGTATATATAAAAAAATAAAGAGATGCCAGGCTTTAAATTCTTTTATACTTTTAGTTACTTATGGGGCCGTGAGGAACTGATTTTTTAAAAAAGTACTTTCTAAGTACTTGATATAACAGTATGGACTGAAATATATGGCAAGTTCTCAGGGCAGGGTCACACAGAGTGAACTTAGAGGTGGTGCCATTGAAGAGCAAGATGGAATTCATGTGGCAGGCAGAGATGGATGGGAAGAGACCAGAAGTTCAGCTGTATATGGGGCGAACAGGAGTGTCTTAGTCAGGGTTTCTATTCCTGCACAAACATCATGACCATGAAGTAAGTTGGGGAGGAAAGGGTTTGTTTGGCTTACTTCCACATGGCTGTTTATCACAAAGGAAGTCAGGACTGGAACTCAAGCAGGTCAGGAAGCAGGAGCTCATGCAGAGGCCATGGAGGGATGTTCCTTACTGGCTTGCTTCTCCTGGCTTGCTCAGCCTGCTCTCTTATAGAAACCAAGACTTCCAGCCCAGGGATGGCAGCACCCACAAGGAGCCCTAACCCCTTGATCACTAATTGAGAAAATGCTCCACAGCTGGGTCTCATGGAAACACTTCCCCAACTGAAACTCCCTTCTCTGTGATAACTCCAGCCTGTGTCAAGTTGACACACAAAACCAGCCAGTACAAGGAGTAAGGGGAAGGGAGGCAGGAATGGCCACCAACAACTCTTCAGTGAGATGTCCTAGCTGGCAGCCACATCCAGAACACTCACAGTTTGCTGAAGAACCACTCTGGGGAGGGATCTCAGACAGGTGGACGTCTCCACAGGATGGCCCTCTCCTTCCTGGCTGACTAGATCCTGTGGCCAGGGATGCCTACGTGGAAGCAGGAGTCAGAGATAAGTCTAAGGACTGACCTGAGCCATGCTCAGGCCTGGGCTGTTGACATGGTCCACCTGAGAGGCATGTCTTCTATCCTAGAGCTTCTCCTGTCCAGGAGGCAGAGGGTACAAGGGTGCGAGAGTGTAAGGGTACAAGGGTACAAGGGTGCAAGGATGCAGGAGCCCAACAAGTTCTCTGCAAGCTAGAGAGAAGCAGGAGCTTCAGATCCTTCACTATTGCCACCATGATTGTGAACCCATCTAGCGGTTGTCCCTCTGTAGTCCCTGGGTATGGTAGATGGGTGTTTTAGGGCTATTAAAATTTGGCCAGGGGAGTAACTAGGGTTATCAACTGTCTTGATAATTGGTCTGTACTTGGTGGGATTCGGCTTATCTGCCACTACCTCCTTCAGGCAGGCCTGCATGGGTACAGATGCTGGGCGCTGATGCAGCCCCAGGTGGCACTGGTCCTCTTCAGTACCTGGCAGGAAAGGCTCTCTCACTACCTTGTGCCATAGATGGTAGTAGCCTAGTACCTGCCTGTCATGTGTCTTGCCAAAGTATCACCTGTGCTGCCTGACCTCAGGGCCACAAGAATCCCCAGTAGCAGTGCTCTGTGCAAGTGACAAATGGTTCAAAATAACAAAACTCAGTGAGATGGGGTTATTGTTTCCTCTTCCACGTCCTTGTGATGCTGACTTTGGCATTTAGCTGAGCTGGCACCTCTCAGTAATGAGTCTAGGGAACAGCTTGTTCTCTTACAAGCAGGGGGCCAAACGCTGAGCCCTCGGCTCTACGGTCTGCACTGGACAGGCCCTTTCTGGCCTCCGGCTGGGGCCTGCAGCCAAGACTCCTTTCTGTGACACAGTGGCTTCTTCTCTGAAATGTGGCACCCACCCAGAAGTGTTTTCTATTCAGAGTGTTTTTCCTGCTTTCTCCTAGGGTCTTTTCAAGCTGGAAATAACCTCCAGGGATGACACTGAATGTCTCGGTTACTTTTCTATTGCTTTTTAAAGGCACCACAAACAAGACAACTTACAGAAGAAGCTGTTTACTTGGGCTTACAGTTTCAGAGCGTTAGAGTCCATCTGGAGCAGGCAGCATGGCAGCTTGCAGCACATATGTTGGCTGGAACCACTGGGAGCTCATATATTCATCCGCAAGTAGGAGGCAGAGAGAGAAAGAGAGCACTGGGAGTGATGTGTTTTGAAACTTCAAAGCTTGCCCCCAATGGCACACTTCCTCCCACAAGGCTATACCTCTTGTACTTTTCTAACAGTTGAACCAACTGGAGACCAAGTATTTCAACACTTGAGCCTTTGGGGACCATTGTCATTCAAGCAATTACATCAACTGAGCAATTACAGAAACTGAGTTGCTGAGTGTTCTTGTCGTGCAGGGCAGGGACTAAGTAGGGAGTATCCCAAACATATCTGCCTGAGGATTATACATCCTAGCTTCCATGGAGCATGACCCAGGCATGTCTTCTACAGGCTATCGGTGCACTCCCTCTTTGCTTGCTGGAGCTCCATGTGGTCCAGGTGTGAACTGCAGACAGTGAGCTTGCTTGCCTCTGATGACCACCTACAATACCACTTACAGTTGGTAAGAATTCTGTCCTCTTTGCTCACAGAGCCAAAGCCCCAGAGCTCCCATACAGAGGGCCTGTTCCCACTCAGGAAGAGCAAAGACTTTGGGAAGGTCATGCCGGTTCTCTGAGACGTGATCAACGCCCTTTTGTTTTATATACAGTCCCTATCCTGTGGTCATCCTGCAGCCCTGGCACTTCCCTCCACAATCCCTGTGCACCCCATCATCTTCACCTCATGAATACTCATTGTGCCTTGTCTGAGCTGTGTCTTTCACATCCATGGAC
>JADRCD010229278.1:0-16983 GCA_019843815.1 Montemys delectorum
AGTAGTAGTAGTAGTAGTAGTAGTAGTAGTAGTAGTAGTAGTAGTAGAATACAAAGCACCTAGTAACCTGTTATATACACTGTTCCAAAACACACAGAAATCATACACAGAACTTTTTCAACTTGTCTGATGAGACAAGTATCATCCTAATATAAAAACTGAGTGATTATAGTACAAAACAGAAGACAGTCATGATTCTATTATAAAATGTGAAAGTCTTGACTAAAACAGTATAAACTCAAAATCAACAGTGTACTAAAAAATACTATTCGTCAAAACCAATGAGTTTATATAGAAACAAATACAATTTCACAGTCAATTAAATAAGTTATTAAGATAAACAAAATAAAAGAGGGAAGTCATATCATACTTAGAACTGAGAACTGGCTAGTTCTAGGGATGTAGTAGTGAATGAAACAGAGAAATTCCTGCCTGCACAGCACTTATAACACAGGCAGACGTTTGGTTACTTTGTGGGTTTTCCATTCATCCACCTGTATTTCACTGTTTCAACACCCTAACACCAGGTAGGAGAGAAAGAAGGATAGAGGGGAGAGATAAATTCCAAATACAGTCAGGGGTAGGAAAGGAGGTTACAATATTCTTAGACTATTTCTGCTGATTAAGGACACTGAGTTCCTTAGGTCAAGTATGATCTTTGCTCTCAGGATATCTAATATCTTCTTGTTATTGTTTCTTTTTTGTGTGTGACTACTTTACAAACCGCAACCAACAGCAAACAACCGAAAGGCAAAACCAACGAACCACACAACCTCTCAGGTCCTATCATTTATATACTCTCTGTAAAGTCCCCAGAATTCCAAATGTCAGTCACAGAAACTATGTGCCAATGGCAACATCACACCTCTGCTAGAGCACAAGGCAAATCATAGTCAGCTGCTGTGGACAATCTGAAGCAGCCCCATCTCCCCATAGCTGGGATTAAAATGAAGGCACATTCCCATAATATTCCTGTGTTTTTAAAGAAACCACAATTCTCACTATATATAACTAGGAAGGTGAGAAGAGACAGAGGAAAATGCAATATAGAATATGATGTGTGCTAATGAAGTGTATAGGAAAACTAAACAGCAAGGAAGGAAGAGAAAATGTGAAGGTTTTTATGAGGTGGTTAAGGATGAGCTTACTGGAAAGCTGATATTTAAATATGAGTCCTAAAAAGATGTAAAAGTTGTAGATTGTAAAAATAAACAAGCGCACACCAAAGTCATGTTAGGGGAAGTAGATGTTGTAGGGTATCTATTGGACAGTGGAAGAACATTAGTTTATTTTTTCCCTCTAGATGAATAAAGAATACTCTAGAAGAATTTCAGAAGAGCCATGACATCAATTATAAATGTGAATTGTTGGGTTTGTGTTTGTTTATTTGAGACAGAGTCTATGCAGTCTCAACTGGTCTCAAACTGCAGCCTTGTTTTGCTTATGGTGTTAAGAATAGATAACTACCACAGAGTTAGCAGAGCAGGTGGGAGACTAATGCAAAAATCATCTTGAATCATCATGGGCATGGGAGAAAACATGAAGGGAGTGACAAGGTCCTGCTCGTATCTTAAAAGTAGAGCTGAAGGGAGGTGTGTGTTGTTGGAAATAAACCATGAGAAAGAGTCTTGAGTGAGACCCCAAATCATCAGATTTTTAATTAAGAGATATAGAAAGTTGGAGTTGCCATCTGCCAAGAGCTAAAAGCTGAAGAAGGACATCAGTGAGCTGTATGAGTCACAGGCATACATGTAGAGAGCCTTCAAAGATAACAAAAGAAAAAAAAAACACTTTAATGCTGGCCAAATCAAGGCAAAAATTAGAAGGGTATATGTGTCTCTCTGTGTGCATGCATGTATGGGACATAGATACTGCTTTAGGGTTTCCATTGCTGTGAAGAGACACCATGACCAAAGCAACTTCTATAAAGGAGAACATTTAATTGGGGCTGGCTTACAGTTTCAGAGGTTCAGTCCATTATCACCAAGATAGAAGGCATGGTAGCATCCAGGCAGGCAAGATACTGGAGGAGTTGAGAGTTATACATCTTGTTTGAAGGCAAAGGGGAGAAGACTGTTTTAAGGCATCTAGGAGGAGGGTCTCAAAGCCCAATCCTACAGCGACACACTACCTGCAACAAAGGAGCACTTCCTAATAGTCACATTCCCTGCATAGGTGCACCTCATGATAATGACATTCCCTGAGCCAAGCATATTCAAACCACCACAGACAGACATATATATGGGATATAAATTTTTGAAATAAATATGTAGTTCACACTATTTGAAGGTATTACAGCTAATTATCCGGAAAATTAAAAATAATGGAGAATATTACTGAGAAAGCTCAAGAAAATCAATGTCTTTCAGCAAAATAGATGAACTTTCAAACGTCAATGGATGTCCTATAATCTAACAATAACCATGTGTAAATTTTAATTTTAAAAGGGATTATTTGCAATAGCAACAAAAACTATGAAGTACCCAAAAATTATCTTAAAAAGTAAGCAAAGCCATTAGGATTAAAACTATAGAGTAAAATATACAAAAGGTTAACAAAAAAAAGAGAAAGAAAACAGTAAAATATCAATAATTTTCCAAATGAACCTATAAAATTGACATTCCCAATAAATCACATTAGAATATGGTTGTAGACTTTCAGACTGGAGTGAGATGTTCTAAACTTCACTTGGAAAGGAAAATATGAAAGACAACTTTTTAAAAGAAGAAAAATGTGGGAAAAAAGCCTGACCAGCTAACTGTGCATTTTAAACATTATGTTGACTAAAACTGGGCAAACATTTTAAGCAGAAAAACTAAGCATGTATCTAGGAATTTGACAATGACACAAGTGACTTCCAGTCAGTGAGAATAAGTAAACACGGTTCTGAAGAATCATGAGGTGGATTTGGCCTAATGTTGTAAGAGTCTGCACGTCCCCATGTAAGACACTGATGGGTTCTGATTGGTAAATAAAGATGCTGGCAGCCAATGGTTGGGCAAGGCACACAGAGATGGGACTTAAAATTCCGAGGCTTGGGGCTAAGAGAGAGGAGATCACATGCTGTCATGTAGGAGCCAGAAGACTATGGCCCAGAGGGCTGCCCAAATGGGTCCAGGGTAGTCAAGGTAGAGTATAGAATTTAGTAAGTTATAACTCGGGATTATTGGCGGGAGGTGGATTAACCGCATGGAGGTTAGGAAGTGGCCCAGCGGCTGGGCTGCTTAAGGCATATCAAAATATAAAGGTTGTGTGTGTGTCTTTCATTCAGGAATGCAGAACATTGGGACAGATGGCTTGGAATCCACCACCTGGATTTACATATAAAAAATATTGATAGAGAATTGTGTTAGGATAATTGGGTAAAACATGAAGGAAAACTCTCTCTGCCTTATAGTACACATAAAACCAAATTTTAGAGAAATGGAATATTTCTGTTCAATTCATGGTCATTATTATTGGCACCTACTCGATTAAATTATAGTTAATTAAGGTCAAATAAAAGAGAAACTTTTGGTTTTTACAGTTTCATTGGTTATGTATAATCTTCATTGTAACTTCAAAGAATTTTATCTAGGAGACATACCTCTGGTTTTGTGAGTATGTTTCCAGAGACATTTAACTGGGGCAGGAAAACCCATCTTGAATGTAAGCACACCATCTCAGGGTTTAGGGTCCCAGACTGAATGAAAAGGAAAAAATGAGCAGAGTACCAACATCCTTATCTTGCTCTTCCCACGTGTGGACACTTTGAAGAGCTGCCTCATGCTCCCACCAAGAGCAGCTCTTGTGGTCTTCCTCTTCATGATGGAGTGCACCCTCAAGCAGTGAGCCAAAATAAACCTTTCCTAACTTAAGGTGTCTTTGTTACCACAAGGAGGTCTATAGACTACATTTGGCTACTCAAAAGACATAAATTCCGCCGGGCGGTGGTGGTCCATGCCTTTAATCCCAGCACTTTGGGAGGCAGAGGCAGGTGGATTTCTGAGTTCAAGGCCAGCCTTGGTCTACAGAGTAAGTTCCAGGACAGCCAAGGCTACACAGAGAAACCCTGTCTCGAAAAACAAACAAACAAACAAACAAACAAACAACAAAACAAAACAAAAAGACATAAATTCTTGTTTCCAGAAAGTCACCATAAAATTAAAAGGACAGTTGACAAAATTAAGATACTTGCTACATGTCTAAAGGAAAAAAATGTGTGAGAAAAGACCAGTAGTAGCCCAATACTTGATAACAGTATATCCATAGGCAATACATTAAAAAATTAAGACATAAAAGAGGTAGTCAGTTTAATTTGCTCAAAGGGAAAAACCGTAAGCACCGGTAAAGGAGCTGCTGTGAGAAGTCAGTGGCAGCGTGCTTGTAGCAGCATCAAAGCTCTGGGTTCCATTCCAGGGATGGATAGGGGAAGGGAAGATAGGAGGAGAAATGGAGGCAGTGAGGGAGGGAGGGAGGGAGGGAGGGAGGAAGGGAGGGAGGGAAGAAGGGAAGTAAAGACAGACACACAAAAAAATTGCAATTTACTTATTAGACAAGATGTTTTTGTAGTTTTAGCAGTAAACTAAAGTCCTGATGTATCAAGGAATATAGTTGTTAAATTATCCCCTATGGCACTTTCTTCAGGGATCACAGCTATACTATTAAAAAAGAAAAGTCAAGCAGAGGTTCGTAGTAGTTCTATTTTAAGGAACTAAAACTCTCGGTTTAGTGATAGTATCTATATATACTTGTAAATGAATCCCTTAAAAAAGACTTTAATATTTACTATAGCAAATGACTCAGTAAGCCTTTTCCTTCGCAGATTCAGAGATGACACTTACCCCTTGACAAAATTATTAGAAATCCTGGTGGGTTTTTTAAAGGCACTTCTCTGTGCCTAACAACCAAACTCCCTTGGCTAAGAGCAATCCTTTCTCTCCTTTGTTCTCAACTAGGGTGCTGTTACCATGTAGCAGGAGGACACATCAAAATCTTGGGGAGAAAAGCTGGAATGATGTCATCCAGAGGACTTGTAATTTGAAAGTGAGTCCCCTTATCTCTATGGAAACATGCCCTGCCTCTGAGGGACTCTGGGTAAAAAGATCTCATTTCATCCCAAACAAACCTTTACCATTTATTTTTTACCAAGACCAAAGTCTCATCAATTTATTTAGCCAACCTGTTTTACAACAGCAGATGGAAGTTCAGGTTTCTAGTATTTGTTCTTCAACCCTCAGGGAGCAAAAATCAACCTTCTAGGTCCTGCCCATTCAGAAATGTGTTTCTGCACAACCTCATCTTTATCTGTTAAAAAGCATGTTCCTAGTTTCCAAACTTTCAGTTTCTGTTCCAATGTTCACCTAACATTATCTCTGTGGTCTTTGAACTCCACAGGATTTTCCTCAGAATTAAACTGGAAAAATTCTTAAAATCATATAGTGTAAAACTATTTAAGAATTTCTTCATTTGGTAAAATTGAAATATTCTATCATTAAACATTTCATCATAGAAATGCAAAAACCCATGCCAGTATATCAATATGTCATTACTTAATATTTGGGGTATAAATTAAATATATTCTCATATCTAGTGCAATGTAGCTTTAATTCATTCTGTTTCCTCTTAGAAGTCGTTAAAAAAACAAAAAGTCAGTTCATATATGGAAGTCACTAATTTGTTCATTTTTAAATGGTAAGGCTTTGTGCCTTCTGAAATAGCCTGTTAATTTTGAAAAAAAAAAAAAGATTATTTCATTATCAGTTTCCTCTTTGGAAATTAGGTAAAAGTACTCGGCCATCAGCTCTCCCCACTAAACAGCTTTTGAGCAGTAGATAGACCCCTTAAGGACTAGTGCTGTCATATGTGCTTCTTGGGACTTTCAGATATCACATCCTGTTCATTTTGTGTAAAATTTCCTACAAACTCCGTATTTTGGACACACATTTATGAAAACATGTATTCTTCTTCATTGATGTTGGCAAATACTGCCCTAATCTACTGTTCAGGTTAAAATCTGATAATAATGGTGCCTTTACTTCCAGAGAAACCCTGTAGGCAAACATGTCATGAGTGGCCCAGTTTGACTGAGAGCAGATCCATGACACTGGTCACAAAAGTAAACACTTAAGACATTTAACCCAGCCCAGCAGTCCTAAATGGAAGGGGGTGGTCATCTGGATTATGAATCACCTAATTGGCATGTCAGAAAATACGCATTTTATTGACAGGAGGTGACTGTGGGGGAGAGTAATTTTTCATGTAAATAGCAGACACCTGTCTCCTCTTTGTAGTCACACTCCTGTGTGTGGTGGGAGGGGCGAGAAATGGAGTGATTCTCTAGTACAGCTTTGTATCGTGTAACACATGAATTTATTTCATCAGCCCTCTAGCAATCCCAGAGTGTCTGATTTCCAAATAAATCCCCCAGTGTTCATGAGAAATCTTTAACTAACTCTCTCTCTCTCTCTCTCTCTCTCTCTCTTTCTCTTTCTCTCTCTCTCTCTCTCTCTCTCTCTCTCTCTCTCTCTCTCTCTCTCTCTCTCTCTCTGTGTGTGTGTGTGTGTGTGTGTGTGTGTGTGTGTGTGTGTGTGTGTATCACATCAGTAGCTGCATGGAGAAGTAGCCCTTGTCTACCTCTTCCTCACTGAGCACTTTGCACTAATTAGTACCAAAAAGGTATTGTATGTACTCATCACTACCATCATAAACACACACACAAACACACTCCCACACATACACATTCACACACATACATGCATGTGCACACACACACACACACACACACACACACACACACACACACACTGTCTACCATAGGAGGATAAAATGAACTTCTGGAAATTATGGGTCTTTCCTTTGCAGCGCCTTCAAACTCTGCTCTAACCTACCAACATTTGAGACAATTGCTTAGACAGAGTAGTCACTCCATAAATATTCATTAATTTTACTATGCTGATTCCATTTTGATTTGACCATGAATTGGTTCCAGAAAATATGTCCAGGCATGCCCATGGCACAAGTGATAAATTTTAAGTGGAAAACATTTTTCCCATTCTAAGCTCTGTATAGGTGTCTCTAAAAGTTAATGTATGTGAACTGAATACTCTTATGTGATCACATGCCCAAACCAGTGCAAGAAGTACACTTCATTCTCTACTGTATGTTGATGGAGGCTCCATGTTTGACACCCTCCCTAGATAGATAACACCTTTACTATATTCGCTCCCATTTTACTGTGCAGAATGCTTGTTGAATTCTTACAAGTAAGTCAAAGCTTAAACCTCAGACACATGATCGATAACCTAGAAAGAACGGAAGGGTTTCTGTAAACCTCAAACCAATCAATAACAAATATATAATATATGCAGAAGTCAAAAGTACGCATTTGCATCCATGGGCAGAACTACCTGTAATCTCTAAGTACTAATATGTCAGTACTATTAATGTTTGTGACAAACCATATTTTACCTATTTCTTTTATAGTTTTAACAAATTGACATGTCAAAAGGCCTCAATGGGCAAAAGTGTTTGCTGTATAGGCCTGGTGACCTGAGGTTAACCCCTGGAACCAGTGGAAAAATAGAAAGAAAGAACTGACTCTACAAAGTAGACCTCCACTCATACACTATGTATGGCACACAAACTTACCAAAAATACCACATAATGAATACATACATAAGTATATACATACATACATACATATACAGTACATACACACATAAACACACCAAGAATAAATAATTCTCAAAAAAGAAAGAATGTTAGTATATGAATTCATCTTACCCAACTCACATCCCTACCCCTAAGTGAATATACTTCGCAACCTGTGCCCCTGGGTATGTGTGTACTTGTGTCTATGGGAATATTTATAATGAGAATATCATGTATGTATTCCCTGAAAGTCCAGGTCTATAAAAATTATGATCCTTATAACCATTTAACAACCTCCAGTCCTGCCTTTCTTTGAAAAGAAAAAAGAAAAAAAAAAGGTTCAGGGTCTAGAGTTAAGAGTTAAGCAGATAAAAGCTTTTGTTGCTCTTGGAAAAAAAAAAAAAAGAACTCCTGTTCTAGGGGATATAGCAACCTATTGAGGCCTCTGCAGGTACCAGGCATGCATGTAGTGCCCTCACATACATGCAAGCAATATGTTCATACACACAAAATAAAAACAAATACTCCTTTTAAATGAAGAATTTTTGTGTCTCAATCAATTTTCTTTAACAAATAAATTGATTTTTCAGACAATCAAGGAAAATAAAATGGCCAAAACACAGTTGAGATATAAAAATCCATTAGGGAAGTGAGGTTGAGATATATAGCTCAGTGGTATGTGCTTGCTTTTCATTTAAAAACCAAGGGTTAAATTCCCAAGAAAAGAAGGGAAAAAAAAGAAAGAGAGAAGGGAAGGAAAAGAGAGGAGAGGGGAGGGGAGGAGAGGGGAGGGGAGGGAATAGTTTGAGAATTTTACACAATTACCACAGAGCCATGCTCTCTGTGACTGGTTCTATTAAGAGAACTACAAATGCTTAATGTTTCAGGCAGTTTTTACTCACATCAAAAATGATTTCCGGACTCTGGGACTAAGTCAGAAGAAGACTCAAGTCCACACAGTCACAGTGGTTAGTGGGGACCATGCTCCCAAAGTACAAAATCTTTTTAAAAAGGAATTTGGGGGGACAATGGCAGGATGTAAATCTGGCTGAGATTTCAATCATTTCAATTTTTTGTTTGTTTGTTTGTTTGTTTTCTTGGTGCATGGTTTAGTTTTTAGGACTAGTATAAGTTTAATAAATATTTGATTTAATGCTTTGGAGAATGGAGGGATTGTGGGATGTTTCTTAGAATGGGGAATAGTAGAAGTCTGTTATCTAAGAGTGGAGTAAGAAAATATTTATCTCAGTAACCCTAAAAGCCTAGGAAGGAAGTTGGGAGAATCTGACCCACTGGATCCCAACTCAATTCTGAGGTTCCTTCTATTTTGAGGGGGGATTTCCCTACTCTTGACATTCTGAATCTAGAACTGTAGCTTTTCTTACTATGGGATTGACCTGTGTGTGAAGGAATGCATGTGACAGTGGCCTACTCCCTTCAATCAGCATCACAGTAGCCCAGATACAGCCACTAAAGGACTACAGCACCCCACCTGCCACCAGTCTCTGCAGCCAAAACTTTCTCAACAAATTGCCAAACATCTTTGTGTGATAAAATGTGCCCCAGATAAAGCCAGTATTTTAGGTGTCACTTTAATGATCTCTCCCTCGGTACAGCACTGTTCATGCCTCTAAACATGCCCAAGTGCATCCAAAATACTTTGCTTCAGGGCCATAACAAAAGGCCATCACAAAGTTCAGGGTACCATGAATAGACATAATCTGGTCCACAAGTATGTTAGCCAGATTTTTGTCATGGTGACAAAATACCTGAGAAGCCATCTTAAGTGAGGATAGATTTATTTTGGCTCATGGTCACTTGGCTCCATTGCTTCTGGCTCTGGGAGTGGTGAGACAGAACATTATGGCAGCATCACGTGGTAGAGCAAAATGGCTCACCTCATAGTGGCAGAGAGAGCTAAATGCCAGAAGAAGCCAGAAGCAAACTAACTCATCAGGACCATGCCACCAGTGGCTTCCTTCCTTCCTTCCTTTCTCCCTCCCTCCCTCCATTCCTTCCTACCTTCCTTCCATTTATTCATAAGCTCCATCTTCTATAGTGTATCTGCCATCTCCCATCATCTATTCAATTATGAACACATTGGTGGATTAACTCATTGATCAGGTCAGAGACCTCATGCCCCATCACTTCTCCTAAAATCCTAGTTCTGAACATTGCATTAGGGACTCAGCCTCTAAGGGACATTTTGTATCCAAATCATAACAAGCTACAGCTGACAGAAGATCAGGGAGAACAAGTGGTATTTTGAAATTCCTTTCCAACCCTTGGTTTGCCTCCTTAAATCTTCACTAGAGTAGTCTTCACATGTATATACAGTAACTAAAGAATCAACAATGGCTTCATCTTCATCAACCAGATCATCAACCAGGTCTTCAAATATCCATTGGAGGACATCTGTCTTCCTCCAGGTAATAAAACTGGGGTGATGTCCCCACGATAAGAATATTGTAATAAGATTAAGTGTCCGTGGCTTTTATTTAACAATAGAAACACAACTAATAGCTTCAAGATATTTGTTTCCTTCTATAGTCCTATCTGTTTTAACCTAATCAACTATCTTTAAGAGTCATGCATGTGCTCATATTGTACTTTAAAACATGCCCATGTTCTGGTGCATCTTATGAGTCTATGAAAATTACTGTGGGGAACACTAATGGACAGGAGACGAAGGGAATCCAGTTTGGGATGCTCAGTTGGCCATTGCCTGTATAACACATCTGCATTGACAGCAGTGATGGACATGTTTGATGATCAGAAATGGGCATTTCTGTTGTTCATTTGTTTTCCATCACAGAGACATGCAATTTCCTGCCCCTGGGGTTTTTCCTGCAAAAAGAAAACATCACTTTTGACTTTCAGCGAATCTGACCTAAATTAATCTCATAAGTTCGCAGTGCTCTCCAAGACCAAGGGAGAAAAAGTAATGGAACAAAGTCTAAAATGAAGTAGAACCAACAAATGTTATGCTCCCTGGGGAGCCTGTGGAAGAATGCCGCCACTTGCCTGGACGTAGCTCTCCAAGCAGAAGCCAAAGAGCTTCCTCCATGCAGAACCAGTTCTAACAGGTGTTAAAGAATGAAATCACTGGAGAATGTAGGAATCATACTAAAGTTTCAAATAATAGTTGGATGATCACTTGGGCTCAAAAAGGTTTGCATTCCAAGTGTTTTTTTTTTAATTAAATAAAAATATATTGATGAGCTAAGGATATGACTCACTGGTAGATCACCTACCTATTGTTTATGAGGTTCTAAGCTTGGCTCCCCCAGAACCACAAAAAAAATAGTTTATTGATGTTGTTTTGAGTGAAGTACATCCATTTCCTAAGATCAGCTTGAACAGCCCCCCTGACGTGACTCCCTCAGCCATTGACTTGCTGTTTCGGATCAAGCAAGTCTTCAACCTCTTCTGATGTCTATAAAAATTTCCAGGTAACTTATTTTTGTCAAGGACTTTATGTGTTCTTATTTAAATTGGAACTTTTTATAATTTTTAATAAAAGTATATGTTATTAGAACATTTTTATGCAAATTCCTTTTCTAAATAGCTCCTGATATGAATTCCCTTGTCTTCCATTTGAGATGCTACTCACTGTTCTGACAGTTGTCCACTCTGCCTAACTTAACTGTTAATTTTTCATGCTCCTATTTCCACTGTGTCTCCTTGGCTAGGACCCACTCATTTGTTAGGTCTTTGTTCAGCATTATATAATGCCATCTGTTTAAGTAAAATAGAGTTTCCATTCTGAGCTTCCTGCTGCCCTGTTTGCATACATCTGTCATGGCACTTAGTGGCACATATTACAAGAATAATTTAATTTTGAAAACAACACGTCTATTACCTTTACGAATTCATTGTATAACCCAGTGGTTAGTAGTTGAAAATATGTGCATTTGGTGGGGAATCTTGTGGAATGTATCTGTGACTGTAGTATCTAGCCTAGCGTGTATAGAAACTATACAAAAATTTTAAGAAAAAATGATGGTACTTCTTAATATCCCAAACTGAGAAAAACAACTAGAGAAAATTTGGAAAGTAAGTTATTGCTGAATTTTAGAATAAATTTTTAAGTTAATATAAGTTGTGATGCCAAAGTTAAAGTCCTTACAAAGTCCTCAAGTTTTCACAGTTCAGTTCAGTCCTTACTGTTCAAAGAGAGAGAGTCACGACTGAGTCTCAAGACATTCCCAGTTAGTATTTACTCAGTTCCGATCCCTGCTCCTCTCTAAACCACGTGCCTTGATCTTCATCTCCTTTTAAGTATGTTCTTCTTTTCTTTCTGTTACGGTGACAAACAGAATGACCAGAAGCAACCTGAGAAGGAAAGGATGTATTTCATCTTCCTCTTCCAAGTGTCAGTCTATCACGGAGGAAAGACAAAACAGGAACCAGGAGAGAGAACTGAAGGAGACCTCGAAGAAATACTTCTTGTTTGTTTTCTGCTGCTTGCTTGGCTTGTTTTCTTATGTAACTCAGGACGACCTGTCTAAGGGTGGCACCACTTGCAGTGGGCTGGGCCATCCCGCATTAGTTATTCATCAAAAAGTGCCCACAGTGTTGCCTACAGACAGATTATATGGAGGTAATTCTTCAGGTGAGTCTCCCTCTTCCTGCAGGACTCTGATTTGGGTCAAGTTGACAAAAACTAATCATCAGTCTTCAGTTAATGAAGTCTTCCATTGACATCCTGTTTAAAGTTGTAATAACCACACACTTCATGCCCCACTCCCCTTCTCTGTTTTATTTTTCTCTAGACTTTACCACTACCCACCATAGTATATATTTTCTGTCTTCCTTCTCTCTTACCTAAAGTGACATAAAGCTCTAAAATCATTATGCTTTGTGTAGAACCTATTATCCTGTATCCAGAATATCTTGAAAAATAGTACATACTTATAAGCATTTGATTGATTGATTGATTGATTGATTGACTGATAATTATACAAATTCAGGTCAATATGCATGACCTTTCCCCAAATTATCTATATATCTCCAAATGGGTTATGAATGGGTAGCCAAAACTAAAGTTGTCTTTTCAAAGCTTTATGGAAACCCACTAGTTTGTAAGTGACTTTAAAAATACAATTTCTTTTACTTTAATAACATTTTTTAAGATCAATGGAAGGTTTTTATTGTGTCCATATTGGATGAAAAGACATATACACATTATTACATTCTGTCTATTGTATGACATGTAGGTGAGAAAAACTACAATTTTTTGACAGTTCTGTAAAATGCAAGACATTTTCCACTTCAGACTGTTTTCTGAGTACAATGCAAAGACATTTTCTGTTTCAGACTGTTTTCCAAGTACAATAATATGTTTCTGTGTAAAAGCAGAGGGATCTAAACTTGATGAAATTAAATATGTCCAAATAGTTTCTTATTTCTACCTTTCTCCATTTCATATGAACAAATGGTCTTTTAGTTTAGAACTCAATGAAGCTTGGCAAAGGTAAGCTATATCTCACAGAATGGAATGATTCATTATTTCCCTTATATACTTACTCACCTTTAGATGCTTTTGCATATTTCGCCCAACCATACCCTACCAATATCCATATTGTGAGTCCCTTTTGTTGCAGGACTTTCCTTGTCCAATCACATTAGGGCAGTGATTGAACAGGAGAAGGGAACTGGAGTGAGGAGCTGAGGTAACAGAGAGAGGTCTCAGGAGAGGGAGAACCAGAATGAAGGCTAACACGGTGTTATCAAAAGGTCAGAATAATTGGGTTAACACTTTATTATTATCATTTGGCTCTAAAATTTTGTATTGGCATCTTGTAAATTGTGTTATTATTGATATATTAATCTGATTGGCTAATTAAGCATTAAGAGTCTTGATTCTTCCCTCATACATAACTTAGGAATTTAATTAACTAGAAAATTAATCAGAATATAATCAGTAGATTCAACTTCAAATTGAACTATCCTTTCCTTACCTTCCAACTTTATATATGATAAGCTGAAAATAGACCTAATATGTTATCAGTGTAAGTAAAGAAAAATATTCTTAAATCAGAAAAAAAAAAAGAGTCTTGATTCTACTGGGTAATTAGGTGTTGAGATGGCTAACCAAGGGTGCATGAGGCAGATCTTGAGATGGCTAACCAGGAGTGCATGAGGTGTTGTGTAAAATCCAGAGGAAACGGGGGGGGGGGGGGAGTATGAGTGATGGCCCTGTGGGAGCCATGTGACCTCGAAGGGCTGATGTTGGGAGGGCTGAGAAACTAAGCAAGTGAGATCACCTGGCACTGAGAGTTGGTGGGTTCATCTTTTTTAATATTTCCCGAAACACCCTTTCATTAAATAAATGCATTGAAAGAAAACTTGCATTTCTCTCATTTGGAAAGACTAACAAGGACCAGGTGTTTTTCCACATATATTTTCTTTAAATGTGTTCTGAGAAGTCTATTGGTAAGATTTGGGATATTTTAAATTAATTATCAATTAAAAGGCTTTCCACAAGATGTTTCTCTATGAAACTATAATGTTTTACCCAATAAATATTGGGAAATGAGTTGCTATTTTCTAGCCTCTTCTTCATGTTGTTTTCTGTAGGCAAAAGGAGGTAGGGGGTGGGGAGGACTGTCAAAGTATACCTAAATTTGCTAACTGTTGAGCAGCTTCCTACCCGCCCCCAAAAGCAAACAAGCAAACAAACAAAACCAAAACTAAATCATATTGGAACTGAGTCCTGGTTTAAGAAAGCTTGTAAAAGTTGTTTTGAGTAAAAACATTCTTCCTCTTGTTCTCAAGTTTAAAATCTGCATACCGTTTTCTAGTCTGAAAACCTCAACAGAATGATGTAATTGAAAAGTACGCTAAAGGAAAGTTGCTACTGGTGAAGATGCACCATTTCTGTGACATAAAACCAACACATTGGGAGACAGCACTTATCAAAGTCTCTGGTCATAGAGGAACACTGAAATGTATTTCCACAGACAGGTAAAATCTCCTGAGTAGGCAGGAGTACTTTCTTGAGTCTGAATATAATGATATGAAATCAGAAAAATGAAAGCAAGAAGAGAGAGTGATTGCCCTTAATTGAAAATTCTACTGAGATTAAACTCATATTTATTAAAAAGCTTTTTTGTGCACTATACATTTTTATTTTTTATTATTTTATTTATTTACCCTTCTAATAAAATGCAGTTATTTTATTTGTTTACCCTCTTCCCAGTCTCCGCTCCACAAAACCTTCACCCATTCCCCCTTCTCTTTGTCTCTAAGAGGGTGCTTATCTACCCACCCACCAGCTCCTACTTCACCCTTTTAGCATCCCCCTTCTCGGGAGCATCAGGCCTCCACAGGACCAAGCACTTGCCCTTCCATTAATGCCAGATAAGGCAATACTCTGCTACATATGTAGTGGGAGCCATGACCCACTCATGTACACTCTTTGGTTGGTGGTTTAGTCCCTAGAGCTCTGAGAGGTCCAATTAGTTGATATTGTTATTCTCTCAATCCGGTGGGGTGGAACCAAACCCCTTCAGCAACGTCTGTCCTTCCCCTAACTCTTCCATTAGGGTCCCCAGGCTCAGTTAAATGGTTGCCTGTCTTAGTATTGTCTGCAATCACTTATTAGCATCAGCGATAGTGTTGAGATTTCTGCAGATGGAACGGATCCCAAGGTGGGGTGGTCTCTGAATGGCCTTTTTTTTTCAGTTTCTGCCCCATTTTTTTTGGTCCCTTTAGACAGAACAATTCTGGGTTAATGATTTTGAGATGGGGGAGTGGCCCCATCCCTCTACTGGGAACCATGTCTATCTACTGGAGGGGTCTCTTCAGGTCCTATCTCCCTGCTATTAGGTATTTTGACTAGCGTCATCCCCACTGGGTCCTAGGAACCTCTTGCATCCCCAGTGTCTGGGAATATCTAGTGGTTCCACCCCACCCCC
Source organism: Montemys delectorum (assembly GCA_019843815.1). Taxonomy (NCBI): domain Eukaryota; kingdom Metazoa; phylum Chordata; class Mammalia; order Rodentia; family Muridae; genus Montemys; species Montemys delectorum. Next base: position 15,555 of record JADRCD010229278.1, read on the forward strand.
CACCCCCACTGTTAAATATTTCTATTCATTCGCCGGCCCCTATGTCAGGTACCAGGATGAATCCAGACCAAACGTGAAAATGAACGAACAAAGACAAAGAAAACAGAAAAGATGGCCAGCTGCACACTTATCGCAGCAGGATTATGATCACCCAGAGATAAAGAACAAAAACAGCTGCAGGTGCACGTTTGACTCACAGCACGCTCACTCCTAGGCAAAGAAAAATGAAAAGATGGCCATGCTTACTCGCCACGCACTCACTGCACACTTGCCTCACACTTACCCCATGCTCACTCTCGAACCGAACCTAGACCAAAAGCGAGATTACCGGGGCGGACAGACAGAAAAGACAAAGAAGACAGAAATGAGGTCCATACACTCACCTTCGCAGGACCTACAACATAAAACACTAAGGGGCCAACTCACTGAACAAGCAACCGAAGGGGGGGCACAACAGCAGCAGTGAGAGGGGACGAACAGCAGATCAGATCAAACAAGCACAGTCCTTGCAGCAACAGGAAAAAACAAATGAGCCCCGAGAACAGGAGGTTTGCAAGTAGCCACAAAAAAAGAACGATGTAGTCCATTGACTACATTGGATGCCAGTTATTGCCTATACCCTGGACAGCTCTCTGTCCTACCCTACCTGCCCTGAGGGTCAGGGGCAAGTTAGCCCAGAGTCAAAGTCACTGACTCTGGGAGCAGGTGAGAAATGCTGCAGCAAGCTCATCTGAGCACTGCTACAAACTCCTTTAATACCCTCCACCCACGTCCCCATTGGTCCCAAAGTATCTACTCCAAACAGCAGTTCCTGACTGGCAGGCATTATTTCCACTAGCAATCCTTGCTCTCTCATGCAGTCCTCAATTAGGTCCTCTTGCAGGAGATGCTTCTGCAGCTGTGTGGCCCCCAGCATTTACATAGAGGCAGCCCCGCCATTCCTGCTACAACAGTAGAACACAAGTAAACAAGTAGAAATTCTTTAAGAGGAAACACATAAATCCCTTAAAGAAATACAGGAGAACACAATCAAACAGGTAAAGGAATTGAAAAAAAAAATATCCAGGATCAAAAAAATTGAAATAGAAACTTTGGTGAAAACATAATTAGGGAGAAAGCCCTAGAGATGGAAAAACTAGGAAAGAGAGCAGTAGTCACAGAGGCAAGCATCACCAACAGAATATAAGAGATAGAAGAGAGAATCTCAGGTGTACGGATACCATAGAAGACATCAACACAACAGTCAAGAAAATACAAAAAGCAAAAACTTCCTAACTCAAAATATTCAAGAAATCCAGGACGCAATGAGAAGACTGATCCTAAGAATAATAGGTATAGGAGAGAGTAAACATTCCCAACTCAAGGGGTCAGGAAACTTCTTTAACAAAATTATAAAAGAAAGCTTCCCTAACCTAAAGAAAGAGATGCC
>JADRCD010229279.1:0-13701 GCA_019843815.1 Montemys delectorum
ATTTGCAATCATGTGCATGAATGCATTTCCTCACATCATGTTTTTCAATCTTTGGAGACAAGCTATGTTTTCCTGATGAAATATGTAAGCAGCTGTTTTCTCTTTAGATTATTTTTGGTGGCTTACCTCATCAATAAGGTAATCAGAAACCTCTCCTGAGTCAGAAAGATTTGGTCCTGACTTATCATAGCATGCTCTAATAATAATAGATTTTGAATTTTAGGGAACAAATGGACTTACTTTCAACATGAAAATAGCTTAGATATTTTATAACCATATACTGCTACATAATTTTATATTTATAATATCTAATCTAACACATTTCTCTGTTCTAAAAATGCGTTAAAATTATGAATTTTCAAACACAAATTTCCAATCTATTTGTAGTCACCTAATAAACATGTTTTTTAAAATTATTTTTAGTAATTTCTTTTATTTTTCTGAAATTATAATGTAATCACCCTTCTCTTTTACCCATCCTCCCTGCAAAAACTCTCAAATATTCCCCCTTGGCTCCTTTTCAAAGTCTTGGCTTATTTCTTGTTAATAATTTTTATAATTACATATATATGTATCTATTTGTTCTTAAAGATTATGCTGATTTACTGACTAGGTAAAGACAGCCAGGAATGCAACCTTAACATATATTGCTATAATAATAATCAGGTAAAGAACCTTGGAGAATAGTAATATGAGAATTTCTATGTCTTTTCCACTTTTATTTACTTAAGGGCAGTTCCTCCAGAGGACCTCAACTGTCATCAGAAGGTAGGTCCTATCACTGTAAAGAAAATTTCACCCATATCTTCTTTGACCTGCAATCATCCTTATTTCTTCTAATGTTCATACATCTCAAAATTAGAGTGTGCTGTCTCTCATAATTTCTAGCATTTGAGTACTTGATCAGAGTTAGGGGTATTGTTTGGTATGGCTTAGGAGGCATGGTCTTGCAGGATCAAGTATATCTCTGAGGATAGGCTTTGAAATTTCAAATTTTCACTCTTTTAACTTTCTACTTACAATTCAAAATGTAGGTTCTCAGCTTACCATTTCAGCTGTCCTGCCTGTACCTTCACAGATGTTAGCATCTGGAAACTTAAGCGTAAATCTTTCTTCTGTAAGTTGCTTTGGAAATGTATCACAGCAATGGGAAAGTAACTAATATATGCCATGATTTTTTCTTTCAGAAATAGATCTGAGCCAAGGATTCTTATCACTTTCTTGATTGATTTGCCTGCTTATAATCCTAAATAACAGACATTCGCATTTCTCATTATAATCAGATTTGAGGTCTAAGTGTGATCTTCTTCCCAGAAGAAGAACTGTGCCTGAAAAAAATCCTAGGTAACACGCAGTGGACAGATGTGAGGCTTATGTACAGACCCAGCTTTCTGACTTCACATTGGAAAAGTCCTCCATGACTCTGCCTTAGTTAAGGTTTCTGTTGCTGCAAAAGAATACCCTTACCAAAGCAAATGGGAAGGAAGGAGTTTATTTCAGCTTACTCTTCTGTATTCTGCTGTTGATCATTAAAGGAATTCAGGACAGGAACTCAATCAGGGCAAAAACCTGGAGACGTAAGCTGATATAGAGGCATGGGAGGAGATGTTGCTACCTCACTTGCTTCTCAAGACTTGCTCATGCCACATTTTTCTAGAACCCAGGACCATCAGCACAGGTATGGCATCACGTAGAATGGCCTGGGTACTTCCCACTAATATAATTTTAAAAACACCTTACTGTCTTGCCAACAGCCCAGTCTTATAGAGACATTTTCTTAACTGAGGCTCCAGGCTCTAAGATTAACTTAGCTTGTGTCTACTTAGCATAAAACCATATAACACACATTCCCTAGCTATTGAGTGAACAGAGATGTAGATACCTTCAGTCTCATTCTAAATACTGAACTCCAAAATCTTTCTTACACTATGATTCCTTACACTACCAAGATAGCTAAATAACCAAACCCAACTGATGCAAGACCCTACTTGATGTGCTCTGTTCTTTTTCACACTTGCTTAATTTTTAAAGTCCTGAGTATAATTCTAAGAATGTGTCCAATTGTTTCCATAGACGTTTCAATCCTTTTTCTAATGTACTCCATAAATAAACTGTTGTAAGGGAGTTAAAATTTCTTTAACCTGGCCACATACATTTAAGTTATTTTTGTAACATTCATTTCTTCCCCTAAAATGATAATAGTTGTATGAGTTCATATGTGGGAAATTTGTTGAGAATTCAAATAGAAATATTTCAGAGCAAGCCCAGGTAATCCAAACCCAGGCAAGCCGGCAAACCACAGAAAGGCCACCTGTCCAACTCACAAGCAATTCAGTGGGGCCCTTCTTAAGTATATATTCACTTTCACAGTGTCAACTCACTCTGGATGGCATTGGCTATTATTTGAGTGGATTTTTGAAAGTATAAAACTATACTACTTTTCAAAAGAAACTCATACTATAAAGATAGAACTCCTTAATGGATATCTGGAAGAATGCATTTGTATTTAAATAAATATGATTGTGGAATTTAAATGTTTGAAACAAATTTGTAAAATCTAGAAAAATTGCAGATGAGTTTTTATGGGCATTAATTCTGTTTGTTAAAAATATACAACTTGACACTTTTGTGAATAAATGGATGGAACTGGAAACAATTATTCTATGTAAGATAACCCAGAGCCACAAAAACAATTGCTGCAGGTTATTTCTCACTTGCAGATGTTTGCTTTGGTTATTCAGATATATGTGTTTCATTTGGGATGTACCTAAGGGTCAGTCATATAAAGATTAAAGGAAAATAATGGAACAGGAATTAGTAAATTGGGGTGGGGACAAAAGGGCAGGGTAAATGAAGGAATAGAGAAAGGAGTAAATAACACCAAATAACACCTACACCCCCCATATACACACACAGAAAAAGAGAGGGAGAGAAACAGAGAGAGAAGGGTAAATAACACCAAATAACACCTATACCCCCCCACAGAGAGAGAAAGAGAGACAGAGACAGAGACAGAGAGACAGAGAGAGTGTTAAAATGGAATTCCCTGTAATGGAGCAACAGTGTCCCTAGTAGACAACAGAGTCTAATGAACAAAAAGCCCAAGATCAAGAATGGGTCACTTTGAAGTCCAATGAGATCCCATAGACCCTTTCAATAGCACAGGCTATTGCCAGTGCTCTTGGTTAACCACCATAACTTGAAAAGAAGACCCTAACAGTAAAAGCACAACATGCTTGAGCCATAGAACATGGAGAAATTTATCTGGTATCAATCTAGGGGCTTTGCTGCTTTTAGTTAGCTTTCATAGGTCTGGAAAGTGCTGTTCATGCTGTGAAAGAATAAAAATACTCATCAGTCTCACCTAGTTATTAACCCTGATGACTGTAATAAGGACTGGTCTGGAAAAATATGCCTACTAATGTAATAGTGGCATGAATGCTGTGGTGGTAACCAGTTACTTTATGATTGGATTGAAATCATCTCCTGCAAGATAAACCCAAACCTGTCACTATTGTCATGAAGAAGCTATGGCTAGACAAGTCATCATCCTATTATTGAACCTACCACTGTTAAAATGCTAAATGGAAATAGTATTAAACTGACTCCAAACGATTTTCTATTATACCCATAGATTAATGCCTCTCCCAACACTCATCTGAGAAGTTTCTATTTGCAGCAGATGGTGATTAACATCTGACTCAAAACTATCCAAAGTACAGAAAATAAGATACATGGAATTTTCAGTATAAATGGAAAATGTATGGCATACTCTCTCTTCTCTCATGGCTCATGGATTGTTGTAGAAGACAGGATAGAAAAATTCTAAGAGCCAAAGGCAGTGGATGAGTAAAGAGAAATAGTGTCCTCTGGATACAGCCTGACAGCTACACATAGAAACTCATAGAAATTGAGACAGGATTACAAGATCTCTGTACACCCAACCCAGACCAAATGCTATCACTGAGTTCTTGCCAATTGTAAGCTGCTGGGATAGGGAAAGATGGATTTTTTTCCCTAAGAACAATCAGCCACTGGTTAGTAGACTTCTATCCAGTAAAAAACAATGCATCCAGGAATATTTATATAGCACATATTGATATTAATAAGGGGAAAAGAGATAATGTTGGTGAATAGGAAAGGCAGAGTGGAAGGGAAGAGTTGGGGAAAGAATAAATATGACCAATACACATTGTTTCAAGGTCTTAGTGGACTAATTAATTTCAAAACAACAAAGAATCCATCAAACCCACATCATTTCTTCTTTTATTGAAAATAGATTTTTTTTTTAATACAGTATATGCTAATTATGGTTTCCCCACCCTGAACTCCTCTGAGATATCCACCTTTCCCCCATCTGAATTTACACCCTTTATATGTTTGTTTTTGTTGTTACTGATGCTGTTAGAAGACAATCCGGGGTCTTAACAACAACAACAACAACAACAATAATAATAATAATAATAATAATAATAATAATAATAATAATAATGTAAATGATAAATTGTAATAGGGTGAAACAAGTAGAAGAAAACCAGCCAAAAACAAAACACAAAAACACACATATAAAAGCAGAGATATACACATTTGTACACACAGGAGTCTCATAAAAGCTCAAAACTGGAAGTGATAATGTGTCTGGCTTATATACTATGTTAAGGGACCTATAAGGTTAAAAAGAAAAAAGAAGATGCTCTGACTAAACATTATGAGACAAAGTACCTACAAAAATGATGTTGAGTGTATTTTGTTTTGATTATCTACTACTGAGCATGGGGTTTGTCATTCTCAAATGAGAGTCTTTTGTAGAAAAATGAATTTTTCATCTAAAAGTGAATATCCATTGGAGATAGCTTCAGTTAGAAATGGGAGCTTCTGTCAACTTCTCTCAGTTCTGGGATCTCATCACATGAAGACATGCATTTTTTGTGCATGCTGGCACAGTCTCTGTGAGTTCATATGTGCCTTGGCCTTGCTCTTTAGAAGGTCTTGTTTCCTTGCTGTTCTCCAGCCTCTTTCTAAAACTCTTTATGTCTCCTGTTCAGCACGGTTCTTGATCCTCAAGGAGAGGAATTCAGTGGAGAAAACCTACTAGGATTTAATATTACAAGGTCTCTTACTCCCTGGCCATTGTCCAGCTGTTGGTCTCTATATTTGTTTTCATCTAATGAAGGAGGAAAATTTTCTGATATGGGTGATCAAGTTATTGATCTATGAATACAGCATAATGTCAGTAGTAGCTGGGCAGTGGTGGCGCACGTCTTTAATCCCAGCACTTTGGAGGCAGAGGCAGGTTGATTTATGAGTTCAAGGCCAGCCTGGTCTACGGAATGAGTTCTAGGACAGCCAGGGCTATACAGAGAAACCCTGTCTCAAAAAAAAAAAAAAAAAAAAAAAAAAGTCAGTAGCAGTCATTTTATTGCTACATTCCTTTAGCAGAATAGTAGTAGTTGGTTTTTCCCCTAGGCCCCTGGTCTACCCAGTCACAAGTTCTTAGTCAATTTAGAAATATCTGGGATGGGTTCCATCCCATGGAGTAGTGTTAAAAACAAATCAGATCTTGTTTGGTTGCTTCCATAAGCTTTGTGCCAGTGCTGTACAAGTATCTTTCAGGCAGGTCATGAGAAGTTTGTTTATTGAGCTGAGTTTATGTTTAATCTTTCTTCTCTGATAGCATGCAGAATACTTTCTGTATCATGAACACCAGTCAGTAGGGATGAAAGCTCAATATAGGCGCTAGCTAGACTTCTTCATGTTGTGTAGGTTTTGTCTTCAGCAATAGGGCCTTATCAGTTTGTGAAGAATAAGAAATAACCTTGGGACTAGCCTGGATTTTTTTTTGGGGGGGGGGAGTGCGTAGGACCTGCATTGGCCAACAATTTAGTTGCATGTATCTCATTATCATTATTAGAAGTTTCATTTGAAGGAAAATGTTACCTCTAAAAATTTTTATATGAGGTTTCATGGATATTAATTCTATTTGTTAAAAACATATAACTTAACACCTATGTCAGTTTTCAGTAATAACTGATTTATATAATTACTAGCTGAATTTCAAGAACAAAAATAACTTTACATTGGATGAAAATCAGCATGAAAATCTTGTTAGTACAAACAATGATATACTTATTCTCTTTCAACTTATATATATTTGGTTAAGTATCTTTCTCAACAATGATTGTCATTAAACACAAATTCAAAATAAATACAAATTAAGACCAATACTTCTCACGGATATATTAAAAAAAAAGAAGCACATTGAAAAATCTGGATGTATTACTTAGATAAATACAAATTTCAAATTTAAGTAGACTAAGAAAACTTTATGGTATTTTGCTGGGCCACATGCTCTGCGGCTGGCACTACCATATTGGGTACTGGGCATGGGGCACTGTGCAGTGGGGAATAAAAGGGATGGGAAAGAAAGACTGGTATCCTGCCAGACCTCCGGGACTCTAGGTGGGCAGACACAAGTACATGCTCTACTCTGCCGGGTGGGCATCTGGCTATGTGAAGCCACTGGATCCCAGTCCATGGAGAGCTAAGGGGGACAGCTACAGGGGCTTCCTGGGTCTCACGGAGGCCAAGGACGCAGGTTCTAGCCCCTGGGCATCGAAGGCAATGCTGGATACTGGGGAAGAGCTGAGAACAAATTGAGGGCCTCAGAGAAGCTCAATATGCCCCATGGCCGAAGGGCAGAGCCCGGCTGTTCCTGCGTGAGTGAGGGGGGTGGGGAGTGAGTCCTTGCTTGAGTCTCATGGCTGAGAACCCTGGGTCAACATAATGAGTCTAGATAAAGTAGGCAATCCATAGTCTTAAGGTGATTTATTATAAAAGAGAAATAGAGAGAGAAAAGATAGAAAAGTAGAGACAGGCCATGGCTACTTGGAGAGGGGGGAGGAGAGTGAGAGGCAAGAGATGAGAAGCTAAGAGGTTGAGAGAAAGGAGAGAAAGAGAGAGGGGGAGGGGACGAACAGCCCTTTATATTTTATATGGTGTGCTGGGCTACCTGTCTGTTCTCAGGTAACTGTGGGGCGAGGCATACCTAGCTGTTGTCAGTTGACTGAGGGTGGAGTCCAACCAAAATACTTGGAGCTAGGGCATTGTCTAGCCACAGGATATTGGAGTAAGGGTTCATGGGGTCAGCCATCTATGTCTGGGGGCAGACATATGTTCTGTCCATTGTAGTGCCTCCTACTGGGTCTCTGGAAGCAAGCCTCACTGAACCAAAAACATAGACTGCTTTTCATGGTCCAACAGTATTTCTGATGAACACTCTTACATTGTTTTAATTTCAGAGTTCTGTGTAGACTTCCTTCATGATATGACCAAAGAATCCCAGGTGTATTAAGCCATTCCATCCTCATGAAACAAAATACATGAGACTGTATAATATATAATGTCACATTTAGTTCATAATTCTTAAGGTTTGTGAGAATGGCAATGAACTTCTACTCATCTCTGATGAAGCCTTGAGATAGTAATAGATAATGTCACAATCATGGGAAAGCCCCTAAGAAGAAGTCATATGGAGAGACAAGAACTCAAAAGTGGAAGGATTGGTAGTTTTTACAATTTACCCACGAAGATTTATTCAGCAAGACAAGCACTATCCAAACAAATAAGTAAGTTACCTATACTAAACTTTTTTCTTCAAGGTTCTACCCTCTCCCATGACACGATACTAGGGCTCGAGTTTCTAGTGCATGGACTTTGAGAGGATCACTAATACCCAAACCATAATACTAGCTTTTTTTATTCTCAAGGTTCTACTGTTCCTGATACTTTGGCATTAGCTGTATCCAGCCAATGTGAACAGGGATGGAGAACACACACTGGCTTCATCTTCTTTTTATTTTTTAAAAACTGTTTTATTTAATTACATTAAAAATTTACCCCCCCTTTTTGTCCCCCCTTCAATAGTTCTTCACCCCATCTGTCTTGGGGATTGGTTCTAATATTTTGTCTTAATTCAGCTCCCTACCCCTTCAATGAATTTTTTGTCACTCCTATTCAGCAGGAAGAAGTTATGCAGAGGCAGTATAATCCCTTGGGTTTAAATATCTGGTTATGGTTATTTTACAAACTATAGAAAGGTTGTCATTTTAAGGGATAATTTGGAAATGGTCATAGTTTTGAACTGGAATGAAATAGATGGGATATATTGCTAAATTTATTCTTGAACAAAGCATTGTATAGCAATAATCTTACATTTGTAGAAATTTTTATAATTGATGCAAAATTGAAGTTTAATTTGTTACATTGTACAGAATTTATATATTGATATAGAATTAAGGTTTCCATTGGTATACATTTTTTATATTTGAAATTAGTATTGTTACTCTTAGATAGACATTGTGGCTATGAAAATCTTTTAAAAATACAAGGCTTAGACCCAGTCATTCTAATAATACCTGCTATTACAAACTGTCTAGGATGACTAAGTAACACAAATTAAGGGCCAGATAGTAAACTCATGGTTATATTAGATTTAATTTAATTATATTAAAATATTTTCAATATTACTCAAATAGAACTGGCTAAGAATAGTTAAGGTTTAACATTTGAGATGTACTTTACATAGATAGTCTTCAAAAACATCAGAAATCCACAGAATATGACATTTAATGTTATTTCACTATTAAAGATCATTTGACAATGAGACCTCCATATAGAGTTGGTCCAATTATGGCAAGGTAGCTACTGGATGAAAATTGGCCTTTTCATCTACAGATAAAAAAAATACTCTCCAAGAAAGGACACAATGTGGGATAGTTGACAGTTTAGCTTAGCTCTGCCAAGACAAAACAAACTAGTCCTTCATAGTTCCTGCTACATTTGAAGATCTGTCAGGTGGTTCTGGACCAGAAGGCTGAAGGCAGATGCTTCAACATTATAAGAAATTAGGGGACTGTCCAGCAGCTGTCTCTGCAATTTGTTTATGTTGTAGAAGCTATATTTTAGTGTTTCCTATGTATCCAGTTAATAACTTGTTCTTGGAGTTCTGACAAGGTTGAAGATAAATTATAGTCTCATAATCAAATTTAAATTGCTTAGCATTGAGAGAGATGATAAAGTTTTGAAAGGATAATTTTCAGATGGTAATTCAGCTAAAATCAGAACATAACTCAGGTATAAATTTATAAGCTCTATGAGTTAGGATAGATGGTAGAATGCTTTATCTAACTGACAAATACGATGGACTAGTTGTTAACTACATATGATACTTTGTAATTTACATAATTTTTATGGTTATGCTCAATTTATGTCTGAGAGAGGAGCCTTCATTGTTGTTGTTGTTGTTGTTGTTGTTGTTGTTGTTGTTGTTGTTGTTTGAGACAAGGTTTCTCTGTGTAGCCCTGGCTGTTCTGGAACTCACTCTGTAGACCAGGTTGGCCTCAAACTCAGAAATCCACCTGCTTCTGCCTCCAAAGTGTTGGGATTAAAGGTATGCACCACCACTGCCCAACTGAGAAGAGCCTTTTTTATTTGACAAAAAGTATGAGATGTTTCTGGGATAGCAGAAATGAAATGCTGATTTAGCAAGTTGAATCAGGAAAGTTGAAGGGGAGAATGTATGCTAGCCAGGGAGAAGATTAGAAATGTCTTACCATTGATCTAGTCACAGCACAACAAAATTAGCTGGCAAGTATATGTGTGTGTGTGTGTGTGTGTGTGTTTCACGAATCCAGAGAGCTCTTGGGCAGATGCAGTGTGCATACGACCTATTCAGAGCCAAAGTGGTTTAACAAATTCACCTCTATACACCCCCCCTCCCCTTTGACTCTGAGAGGGTACTCACCCAGCCACCCACCCGAGCCACCCCCACCCCTACTTGACACCTCCCCTGTATTTCCCTTCCCTAAGGTCTCAAGTCTCTACAGGATTAGAAGCATCCTTTCTCACTGAGGCCAGACAAGGCAATCCTATGCTACATATGTGCTAGGGGGCATGGACCATCCCATGTATGCTCTGTTGTTGGTGACTTACTCTCTGGAAACTCCCAGGGGTCTGGGTTAGTTGGTACTGTTGGTCTTCACATGGGGTTGCCATTCCCTTCAGGTCCTCAATTCTTCTCACACTTTTTTCATAGGGATTCCCCAAAAGTAGAGAATACCCATGATATACCCTACAGATCATAAGAAGTTTGACAAGATGGAAGGCCCAAGTGAGAATGCTTCAATCTCACTTAGAAGAGGGATTGAACAAAATAATCAAGTGAGGCAGGAAGAAGGAGGTACCTGATTGAGAGAAGAGAGGGGGAGGGGAAAGGGGGAAAGGATCAGGTATGGGGGAAGACAGGAGACAAGCCCAGAGGGCCAAAAAAAAAATAAATAGAAATATGCAGCTTTGAGAGTTGGGGAGGCAGAGCAGGGAGAACCTCTAGAAAGTCCCAGACCTGGGGTATGGGAATCTCCCAGGACTCAATGGGGATGATGTTAGCCAAAATGACCAACAGTGGGGAGATGGAACCTGAAGAAACTATGTACAATAGATAGAGGGGACCCCTAGTAGAAGATTTAGGCCACTAACCTACCTTCAAAAATTTTGATCCAGAATTTTTCTTGTCTAAAAAAATGCAGGGACAAAAATGGAGTAGAGATTGAAGAAAAGGACATTCATCTTATAGGCACCAAACTAATTACTAATTACTAATCCCATATTGTGCTTGTTTACAAGAGCCTAGCATGCCTGTCTTCTGAGAGGCTCTACCAGCAACTGACTGAGACATATGGGAATACTTATAACCAACCATTGGATTGAGGTCACACTAGTTTCATAAAGCCTTTGCTGTTGAAGCAACACCATTAGGTGAAGGGCTGTTGCAGGACCTCCTTCTCTGTTGTCCAAAAACATTGATCACCATTAACTATTGATAACAATAGAATGCATGATAGACTCTACCTGAGCTGGTTCACCAAAGGATGCCCTCAGTCACATAAGCATCTTATGATGAGAGCCACTGGAAAGCACAGGTTATTCTGTGGGACTCTTGTGAAAGATTAGAAACAAAATATGACCATGAGGAATGAGTCAGAGAAATCCAGAATGTGGGTCATTCTACAAAACACCTGATCAATATTTAAAATATTTCTGTTAAAGAAAATAGAGAGAGAGTCATTTCAGGCTAAAAGATTCTGGAGTAGCATGACAACAAAGTGCAACAATGGTCCTTTCTTTGCCTCTATATTATAAAGATCAAAGAGGAGTAAGGAATATTACAGGACAATTGTGAATAATTAGGTATGTACTGTACATTAAATATTTATCCATGTCAAATGCACAAATTATGAAATACATATAGCAAAGAATGTCTGGAAATATAGTATAAAGTAAATTTAGACATTGATGACTTGCATTCAGCAATAGGCTAAATGTTCTGAAGACTTCAGAGTTTAAAAATAAAATGAGAAAGTAAAAAGTATATTTCTATATAATATTTTTACTATTTCCTCTTAATTGACACATTTATATAATGCTTAATTGTATTATTACCATAAACTTTCTAAGCTGCAAACTCATGCTGGTTCTTCTAGCTAATCTTCAGTTTATAACTATAAATTGATTAAGAGGTCTGAGACATAGAGCTGTTGCATTAGAAAGGGAGAGAAAAGAGGAGTTTCAGTTAAACTACCATCTTCCAGATACACAAGAAATATTTGAAAAAGAAGAAAACATAAAAAGCATAAAGTATCTATTCTATTGAGTAAGTCTTCCTATGTAACAGAAAAGCTGTGATTTGAAAATGACATAACATGTTTTGACTAATGTCTATGGAAATCTCCCCCAAAGCAGTGTTTGCAAGGCCAACAACCTTATAAAATTTAGGCACAATTTTGAGTGGCAGGTAAAAAAGCCTGTAGTTAGTCAGTTTTTCCAGACTGGTTTTATTTGGTCAGAAATGATTCTGTGTGGAAGAGCAGAATTCATTTCTTTTCTTGTTGCGGTTGGTTCACAGACGTAGACATGAACACATGGTCTTTCTCAAAGCAGATTTAGTGTCCAGGAGACTAGCGGAGGCTTGCAAGGCTCCATTGAACCCTCAAGAGCCTCCAGATTATTTGCTTCTCTTGTTCAAATTTGCCAATTAAGATAATTATATTTTAGCTAGAAAGCTTCCACATCTTCTCTATCTTCCCAGACTATATGTATATGTATATGTGTATTATATATATGTTATATTGTGAGCAATAGTCTTCTAACTGCTATGGAACAGAAGTTTGCACTGTATAATTGAATTTGAGATTTTTTTTAAATCCATACCTTCACATTCTGTTTTACCCCTCTTAATCTATAGTATTCACTATTCTACTCTGCCCCGAGAAATCATCTCATTTAGAGTCCCGTCTGAGTGAGGTATTTGTCTTTCTATGAATAACTCATTTCACTTCTATGGTTCTCCATTTGCTCTTTCCTTCAGGTCCCTCATGTAGAGACCTTGCTTCCAAAACTTCCCAGTGGGACACTTGAAGCTTCCAAGCATACCTTATCATGTCATGATTTTGAGGATTAAAGTGTTTTAAATTTTTACCATCTCTTATTTTGAACTTACAGCATTTTGAATTAATTACATTTTAAAATCACTGATTTTTTTTATTCACAAACATATTTGATCATTCTTTTGGTTTCTGAAAATTTAGTTCGTTAATAAGAAAGGTTGAGAGGAAGAGAAGAAAGTGAGATAAGAGGAATGGAGAAAATTTTGACAATGAAATTTACAGCATTTCAGGTGAGACTCCTACATATATATCAGGGTTTTTGCTTTGTTTTGTTTTGTCTCATGGTCATTCTATAAACCCCAAAAAGCATGCTTTGAGGCCTGCCATTGAGGATAAAATGCTGTGTGTGTCTGTCTGCCTGGAAGAATGTTGACCAATAATGCTATATAGATAGCTGGCTTCTTAACATATTCCACAGCCAGGACACTAGCGGAAAGTGGAAGCTTCGTGAAACTTTATTCTACAAAAAAAATGTTCCTTTATTCTTTGACAGGTACAAAGTGGGAAATATTTCAAGTGGATAATTATGTCAGCTAGGAAGTAAGTCTTCATGACCAAAAGGGCTCTACTCCTTTCAAGTCTCACAGTGATGAACGAGTACTGACCTCTGTCACCAAATGTCTCTGTTCCAGAAGAAAGGGTGAACATTCTCCCTAGCAAAGTCTCCTCTTTTTGTTCTTAACATCTCAGAGTGAGTACTTCAGTAAAAACTAGTCAAATTAAAGGAATATTTCATGCTTTACACAGAAACACAAGTTTGAATACATATGCATTTGAGTTCTTGGGAAGTATCTGAAAAATATCAATGTATAAAGCTATAAGACAATGTTTACCAGAGCAATGTGACAGTTTTCTGAATAGAGATTCTAACGTCTATGGAAGTTTTGGGGTGGGGAGAGTAAGCACTGCTGCATGTAATAACATCTTTTTAAGAACTACAGCATTGACAAACTAGTTTTTACTCTTAGCTCTATATCCAGAAGCAATGAATGTCTGCTAATGAGGTTTCTTTCTTTAATATTTGCATTAGCTGTGACTTCAGGGTTACATTTCAATATGTTTTTTTTGTTCTCCCACTGCCCCTTACTAAGTTCTTAACAGATGTGTTTTACTTGCCCACTGTTCACACAGTGCTACAATATATTTATCGGCTCGGTAAAGGCATCTCCATCACTTATTGAAGGAACAGAGTGATTTCTGT
>JADRCD010229280.1:0-28908 GCA_019843815.1 Montemys delectorum
CTGTAAAACATAAGGCACTGTCTTTATGAGATCCACTTAGATATATCTTGAAATTTTTGTTCAAACCATTAAGCTATTTTAATGTATTTGTTTCTTCTCCTTCACATACATCATCTCTTTCTCCTGTTCAGGTCTTTACCCAGCATTGTGGAAGTGTGCTATCCAGATTTCCAGACTATATTTTTTTTGGTTCTCTTATTTAGTAAGCACAAAATTAGCAATATATGCTGGACTGTGTCATATGTTCATGTATAAACCATTCATTGCAACTGTGCTATGATAAGCTCAATTTTAGTTTCAACCTCACCATTTTGAGTTGGATCAGCAAAACTCAGCACAGGAAAAGCTTGCTCTGCAGAGAAATTGTCAGGTAATATTGCTGAAAATATAGAACTGGATACTATGTCAAAGAAATGTCTACCTCATCCCTTACAAAATCTGTAACACTATTTTCAGATATTTTTATCTATAATAATATTTTCAAGACTCATCTATTTCGACTTGTTAAACATTTTTGAAAATTGACCATATTTACTACATTTAAATAGTTGTAGGATAACTCAGATATATAAAATATGAACTTATTAAAACATATAAATAAATAGGAATATGTAATTTGTTTCCATGTTAATTTCCATATTCATATTCAGTTAATTTGCATGGTATACATCACAAATCAGTCTAAAAATACAAAATAAATTAATCCTCTTCAGAAAAACAGAACCAAGCAAGATACAATTAGGAGTCTAACATTTGATAGTAAATTATAATTTAAAATTTTATTAAAATATATGTAACAACTTTTATAAAACCTTATAATTTTGTAAAACTAGAAATGTAGAAACTTTGGTATTTCTTAAAGCTATGCTAATCAGCTAGCTAAAACTTTCTAATTAGTGTAATGTTCTTTAGAAGTTATTTTCTCTTTTTTCTCATTTTGCACATGCAATTGTTTTGTGCAAAACCATTTCAAAGTGGTTTTTTCTGTAAAAACTACCAGTGTAAGTAAATGAATAATCTAATTGGTTATGAATCTCACTCTGTCTCTGTAGGTGAATTTTTTTTCACAAATAACTTTGAAATTTAAAATTCTAAGGAAGTCATTTATAATATAATTTAAGAGACACAGATGAGCACTGAATAGTAGCCTTGGCTTCAGTACAAGGTTATGTTCCACAAATTGCTTTAGGATTTTCTGTGGTTCGTCTCAACTTTGGAGATATATTATTACATAATACCTCACTCAACCCCCCAGTGCTGAGCAAAGAGCATCATCTGAAATGAAATTGGCATTTGCTTGCAAAATTCCAGCTAACTTTTTCAAAATACATCTCATTTCCAGAGAATGAATAGGAATTCATTTTGAGAATGAAGACATCATACAATTTCTTTTTTCTTTGAGTCTAAGTAGACTAAGATGCATTTAAGGTGTTGTTTTTCCCCACAGAAAGTCCCCAAAGATGACTAGTATCTTTATATATATTCAGACTAGCAAACTGTAAAACTCCCATAACCCCAGGAAAACTGCAATATTTATTCTGCATTTGGTTTGAAGCACTTTCAACAGGAGAAGCACATATGCCTGCTTGTGTGGTGACAGCAGGTTATCTCTTTGGAGAAAACTTGGAACATCTGTGAATGTCATCTGCCCTCATTCCCACCCTCTCCAAATAATTTCTATGGAAACAAACACAACTCTTGTCCTGTTCCCACTTCTCCCAGGATAGATGCTCTCTCTAACACACTGCTCTCAGTAAACTCTGGATAAACTCACCCTGTCACTAATATTGAGGCAGAACTTAATGTTTCAAGGTAGAGAAAAGACTAGGATCTTTGTTTAAAGACGTTTTAGTTAAAAACACATGATATATTCAAGGAGATGATGAGTAGGCACTAAGGCTAAGAGAAAGAAGACGGCCAGCATAGCACCAAGTCTCATACTGAAGAGCATCATTCTTCCCAGTGCCTCCTACCTCCTACCACCTTCTTGTTCTGCTAGAAATCTCAGCCACACTCCTACTTAATCTTTCTTACTCTCCATCATACTCCCACCCCAACCTAGCTCCTGCTTCTCACTATACTCCTATCTCCCCTTGCTATCTCTAATTGCCCTCTCATCTCTTATCACCCTCCAATCTCCCAACACCATCTTACATTCCACCAAGATACACACAAACAAAGCAATAGCAATGGAATGAAAACACAAGTAATTTTCATTATCAATCCTCAGCAAAGCTATTTGAAAAGAGATGCTATGGATTTCAAAATTCAGGTTTAAAATTTTTTTAAAGATTTATTTATTTTATTTGTATGAGTACACTGTAGCTGTCTTCAGACACACAAAAAGAGAGGATCAGATCCCATTGCAGATGGTTGTGAGTCACCATATGATTGCTGGGGATTGAACTCAGGACCTCTGGAAGAGCAGTCAGTGTTCCTAACCACTAAGCCATCTCTCCAGCCTTCTGAGTTTTAACAATTTGATTTAATAATAATAAAAAAATCTGAAGCCAGGCAGTGGTGGCATACGTCTTTAATCCCAGCACTTGGGAGGCAGAGGCAGGCAGATTTCTGAGTTTGAGGTCAGCCTGGTCTACAGAATGAGTTCTAGGACAGCCAGGGCTACATAAATAAACCCTGTCTCAAAACAAAACAAAACAAAAAAATCTGAATAGCATTTCAGGATATTCTTCAGCTGAAAGGAGATTTTCATTCAATTCAAATGTAGTTTTATTATATCTCCACAAAAAAAAATCTGTTTTTTCAATGTCCTTTGCCATTTTCTGTCACCCACAAAAACCAAGCCAGACATATGGCTAGATAGACAATGTAGGAATCCTGAGAAGTGAGTGTCAAATGAGAAAACATAGTCTCTTTATTAACCACAACTCGGAAGTAGATAATTGTAGGTACAGCAGCCATCTAGCAACCCAAAGGAAAGGGATATGTTTCAAATAGTGAAGCAGGGATCTAGGAGTATCCTAATCCTAATGGCTTCAGAGATGCCTTAATGTCAGAGTTTGCCCAGTTTCTGGACAGTTCTGTTAATAAAAATACATCCCTCCTATAAGGCAACTATTTGAGTCTTCTTTTATAAGTTTCCAAGTCTTATCTTAATTAATATATTTATCTGGAAATAGAAAGCCATTACTTTTTCAAGTGTGACTATATAAGATTCCTGAGTGAATTAATATTAATGAAATATTGGTAATATATCTTTATTATGTTCTCCAATTAAATGTGAACATCTAAAAATTGAGAGGGATATAAAAACATTACTTTAAATTTGTTTTATTTTAAGTAACAATTACTTCCAAAACAAACTCATTTATATAATAAATTATCTGTTTAACTAAATAGTAACCTATAGAGACACAAATGTCATAAATTGTCACCAATTATCAAGGAAAACTATGTTAGTAAAAAGTTAAAATTTGATGAAATAATTTTCTCTTTTTTTAAAAAAAAATGTGACAAGGTAACATAGAGTATGTGATTATCATCCCACACATCTGGATAGAAAGGTTCTATAAAGAAAGGACATAGTCAATAGTACAAACTGGCAACTTAAGCTTTGGGGAAAACTCCACTAAACCCACATCCAAGAGAGGGCTAATATCCAAAATATACAAAGAACTCAAGAAACTAACCACCAGGAAAACAAACAACCAATAAAAAATGGGGTATAGAACTAAATCGAGAATTCACAACAGAGGAATCTCGAATGACTGAGAAGCATTTAAGAAATGTACAAAGTCATTAGTGATCAGGGAAATGCAAATCAAAACGACCCTGAGATTCCACCTCACACCAATTAGAATGGCTAAGATCAAAACCTCAGGTGACAAAACATGTTGGTGAGGATGTGGAAAGAAAGGAAAACTTCTCCATTGCTGGTGGGATTGCAAACTGGTACAACTACCCTGGAAATCAATCTGGAGGTTCCTCAGAAAATTGGAAATAGATCTATCTGAAGACCCAGAAATAACTCTCTTGGGAATATACACAAAAGATGCCCCACCATGCAGCAGTGACACATGTTCCACTGTGTTTGTAGTAGCCTTTTTTTTTTCAGATTTTCAATACAACATATTCTGACGATAATTTATCCTCTCCCAAATTCTCCTGGATCCTCCATACTTCATCACCAATCTAAATCCAAACCTTGTTTCTCTCTCTCTCTCTCTTTAGGATAAAATCAGGCATCTAGAAATATAATAATAATAAAATGAAACTGGATAAAATATAAACAGATAAACACAAGTAGGAAAAAACAAGCAGAAGTAAAATAGACAAAGAAAAAGCAAAAGAAACATATAGACAAAACACACACACACACACACACACACACACACACACATAGTTTCACACAACAAAATTCCAAAAAAATAAAAACTCAGAAACTCTAACATATATATGAAGGACATGTTAGAAAAACAACAAACCAAAATTCTGACACAGCATTAGGAGACATAGAAATTCCAAAATTGTCATTGAATTTATTCTGTGTTGGCTAAGTGTGTTCGGTATACCTAGTGAGACTCCATTGAAGAAATCTAATTTTTCTTCTGTGAACAGTTAAATACTGGAGAGAGCTTAGTTGGGGATGGTGGATTATATCAGCTTCTGCATTCAGTGCTGGCATCCTGCCTGGCATAGATCTGTTTAAGCCCTGTGCATGCTGCCACAGTCTCTCTGAGACCATATGTGCATTTGTCAGGCTTCATTTAGAAGATAGTGTTTTCCAGCCACCCTAGCTCTTACAATCTCTTTGCATCCTCTTCCACAGGGTTCTCAGAATCATCAGGGGAGGGTGTTGATGACATTCCCTGTAGGACCAAGGTGTCTTGGTCTGTGTATTGTCCAGCTATGGGCCGATATGTATTTGAATATATATTTTCATGTTTTTTATACTATTTTTTATTGGATATTTTATGTGTTTATATTTCAAATGTTATTCCCTTTCCAGGCTTCCTCTCTGGAACCCCGCTACCAGATCCTTCTACCTCCTACTTCTATGAGGGTGCTCCCCCTCCCACCCAGCCACTCCCAACCTCACCACCCTGCCATTCCCCTACCCTGGAGAATCCAGCCTTCACAGGACCAAGTGCCTCTCCTCCAGTTGATGCCAGACAATGGCATCCTCTTCTACATATGTGGCTGGAACCATGTGTTCTCTTTGGCTGGTAGTTTAGTACCTGGGAGCTCAGGGGGCAGAGGGTATGGTTAGTTGATATGTTGTTCATCCAATGGGGTTGCAAACCCCTATAGTTCCTTCAATCCTTTCTCTAATTCTTCCATTGGGTAGTCTGTGCTCAGTCCAATGGTTGACTGTGAGCATCCATGTCTGTATTTGTCAGGTTCTGGCTGAGCCTCTCAGGAGACAGCTACACCAGGCTCCTGACAGCAAGCACTTCTTGGCGTCTGCAATAGTGTCTGGTTTTGGTGTCTGTATATAGGACTGATTCCCCAGGTGAGGCAGTCCCTGGATGGCCTTTTCTTTAGTCTCTGCTCCATGCTTTTCCCCAGTGTTTCCTTTAGATAGGAGCCACTCTGGGTTAAAAATTTGGAGATGAGTGGGTGGCCCCATTTCCTAACTAGGGACCTTGCCTAACATCTGGATATGATCTCTATAATTTCTCCCTCCTCTTTGTTGGGCATTTCAGCTAATCTCATCCCTCTTGGATCTTGGAAGACTCTTGCTTTCCTGGCATCTGGGACTAGCTGGTGGGTACCTCTAGTTCCTCATCCCCCATTGCTACACACCTCTGTTCAAATTTCTGACCCTCTATATTATCATCCCTGTCTCTTCCCATACCTGATCTTCCCCCATTTTTCCTTCTCTCCTCCTCTCTTCTTCCTAAGATCCTCCCACCCTCTACCTCCTGTGATTATTTTGTCCCCCCTTCTAAGAAGGACTGAAGCATGTACATTTTTGTCTTCCTTCTTCTTGAATGTCATATGGTCTGTACATTATATCTTGTATATTATATATTCCAAACTTTTAGGGTAATATCCACTTTTCAGTGAGTTCATACCATATGTGTTCCCTTGTAACTGGGCTACCTCACTTAGGATGATATTTTCTAGTTCCACATTTTCTGAAACAATTCCTCTGTTGAAGGACATCTAGATTTTTCCAGCTTCTGTCTATTACAAATAAGGCTGCTATGAACATAGTGGAGCATGTGTCCATGTTATATGATGGAACATCTCTTAGGTATATGGCCAATATTGCTGGGTCCTCAGGCAGATCTATTTTCAATTTTCTGAGGAACCACCAGAATGATTTCCAGAGTGGTTGTACCAGACTGCAATCCCACCAGCAATGGAGGAGTGTTCCTCTTTCTCTACATCCTAACCAGCATCTGCTGTCACCTGAGATTTTTATCTTACCCATTCTGACTGGTGTAAGGTGGATTCTTAGGTTTGTTTTGATTTACATTTTCCTGATGACTAAGGATGTTGAATATTTCTTTAGTTTCTTCTTAGTCATTCAATATTTCTCAGTTAGGAATTCTTTTCTTTGCTGTGGACCCCATTTTTAATAGGGTTATTTGGTTCTCTGGAGTTTAACTTCTTGAGTTCTTTGTGTATTTTGGATATTAGGCCTTTATCAGATGTAGGCTTGGTAAAGATCTTTTTACAAACCGTTAGCTGCTATTTTGTCCTATTACCAGTGTCCTTTGCCTTTCAGAAACTTTGCAATTTTATGAGGTCCCATTTATTGATTCTTGATATTAGAGCATAATCCATTGGTGCTTTGTTCAGGAAATTTTACCCTGTGCTCATGTGTTCAAGGATCTTCCCCACTTTCTCCTCTATAAGTTTCAGTGTATCTGGCTTTATGTGGAGGTCCTTGATCAACTTGGACTTGAGCTTTGTACAAGGAAATAAGAATGGGTTGATTTGCATGCTTCTCCATGCTGACCACCAGTTGAACCAGCACTGTTTGTTAAAAATGTTGTCTTTTTTCCACTGGATGGTTTTGGCTCCTTTGTCAAAGATGACCATAGCTGTGAGGGTTCATTTCTGGGTGTTCAATTCTATTCCATTGATCTTCCTACTATTCACTGTACCAATATCCTGCAGTTTCTATCACTATTGCTCTGTAATACAACTTAAGGTCAGGGATGGTGATTCCCCCAGAAGTTTTTTTATTATTGAGAATAGTTTTTGATATCCTGGTTTTTTTCTTATTCCAGATGAATTTGCAAATTTCTTTTCTAACTCTATGAAGAATTGAGGTAGAATTTTGATGGGGACTGCATTGAATCTGTAGATAGCTTTAGGCAAGATGGCCATTTTTACTATATTAATCTTGCCAATCCATGAGCATGGGCTATTTTCCTTCTGAGATTCTCATGTTTTTGTGGCAAGCAGTTTACAAAGGAAGCCATTTACTTAGTCCCAAATTCAAATTTTTTTGACAAATCAAACACAAAATAATTAATATATTTTTCTTAGTCACTATTCTATTATGTAGAGACCAAAACTTTGGGGTTCAGACTCCATCTTAGAAAACTTGACCTAAGGTTATACTCTGGGTAACGAAAAACTGGCACCTAGCACAAATTTTCAAGTCACCCCCCTAACAAGACCTGCATCTAGCACTAGTTTCCAGGTTATTCCCTAACAAATCGGCATCTCCAACTTACAAGCCTGCTCCCTGACACTTCTCTTCCTGCCAACCAACACTCAGTAGGAAAACAGAAAGTAAGGTTTTTGTTTGGCTCCCAGTACCAGCCAATTAAAGGACATAATGGCTTCCCCCCAAACAGATATGTACTAGGCTAGAAACCCCCTTCTTGCCTCTATAAATACTTGCCTAAAACTGAGCTCAAGGTACCCCTCTCCTGTCCTCCTGTGCCTGAGACAATGGTGTGGCCCAAGCTTGAGATTGTAATAAGGAGACCCTAATATGCATTGCAACTAGCTCTTTGGTGATCTTTGGTGTTCAGGAACACTTCCAGGCACAATTGCTACAGGACTACTCTTATGAATGACCTCATTTAATTGGGCTTTTGGTTTCTAAGGTTTATTCTATCATCATTATGTCCAGGAGGCATGCAGGTGAGCTTGTGGGCTGTCGCAAAGAGCTATATTCTTTTGGGGTGGAGGGAGACAGACAGACAGACACATACACACACACACACACATACACACACACACAGACAGACACAGAGAGACAGACAGACAGACAGACAGACAGACATACAGACAGGTACACACAGAGAAAGAGACAGACAGAGAGAGAGAGAGAGAGAGAGAGAGAGAGAGAGAGAGAGAGAGAGACAGAGACAGAGACAGAGACAGAGATAGAGACAGACAGACAGAGACAGACAGACAGACACAGAGAGAGAGAGAGAGACAGAGACAGAGACAGAAACAGAGAGACAGAGAGACAGAAGAGAGAGAGGGGAGGGGGAATGGGCCTAACATGGATACATGAAATCTCAAAGCCCTCTCTCAAGTGATGCATTCTCATTAACATGGCCACATCTCCAAATCTTTCTACTCCTATCAGAGTCCAACTCCTTGGTGAATAGTTTTACAAATATATGAGGCCATGGGAGACATTGTTATTCAAACCATCATACTTGAATTATTAAAATTCAAACCTATCATTTTATTCTTGTATTAATTCACCAACACATTTTGACATAGCCAAAATAACCTTCCAAAAATAATAGATATATGTAAGTGTCAGCAAATTGTACCACAATGCAACTGAAAGGTATTAAAGAATGGCCACAGAACACTTATATTTTAAAGGCACTGCATAGGATTCTATTGGAAAATCAGTTAAATTAAAATTTTAATGAATGCCACTAAAGCAAGCAAGCAAGCAAGTTCAGATGGATAAATGATGAGAAATTTAAAACTAAGAAAAGTCTCAAATAAGGATATAGTATATTATATAACATAGAAAATAAGGGGTTATTTCAAGAATCCTTAAAGAATAAATAATCAAAAGAAATCCTGAGAATGCAGCATTTAAGTGTTTTCAAGAATTAAAGAATATATAAATCTTTATATTGAACTGCTGAGCTTGAGTAAGCAAACAATGAGCAGAATGTATGACTAGACACATTGACTTAAACTGCGAGCATGAGCTGACAGGTAGAAAAGACAAATTAACCATAAAATACCAAATGTTAAAACTGTGAAATTCAAGTCAGCAAGAAAAGCCTAGAAGGCAATAGGATGATGTGCCAGAATCATATTTCATTCTATATCTAACCTCTTGTTGAAATGAGAGTTAAATAAGAATAGTTTCAGGACAACTGATACTGAAAGAACAGTCATTTCTGAACAAAGATGACTTTGGTCCCTTCTTTTGCCAGACTCCACATCAGTTAGCTTGCTGACTTGATAGTAAGTATATTACCACCTACTATTTCCATGACTTGCTTCTATAATCTACTTACATAAATAATAATAAATCACAATGCTTAAATTAATTAGATAAATATATGCAACTAAGGAATAGCGAGTGCAGAAAACATTTTTACACAAAGAAGAGTCCCTCTAAGTAAACATGTTCTCTCAGCCTAAAGGGTGTCTAAGGTTTGCCAGTAAACTTCAATAATCCTGTTTCTTAGTCTTTCTCATACTTATGTCTAGCAAGCTGCACTGCAATTCAGGCAATGCTTTCTCTTGTCTCTGTGTTCTTAGACTTGTGTGCTCATCTCCCTGTCACTCTTCTTTGATAGAAAATTCTTCTTTGAGTTTATGTTGAATTCTAACATTCATTTCTTCATGTGGCTTATATTTTCTTTTCAAACTTACTATCATTGTGAACTCATTTAGAGTCTACCTTTTTTAAAAAGTCACCAAAGACTTCTGCATCTCACATTTGACCCACAGGCTGAACCTACAGGTAACAGAGTGCAGAACTTAGTTGTGCAAACTTCATGCAGAAGTTTGTGAGTACAGACAGCAGGGTGTCCTGTGGAAAATCTTCACTGACAGATTCATCAGCTTTAAACAAATCTGTCTCTGTCTTTGAGATTAGAAGAGAACTATGCTTAATGATATCATTTCAGCTTGAAATACTAGAGAGCCTTCTGAAATAGAGCTTTTGATTAAGAAGAGAGATTACAAAATCTGTGCATGTTAGGTGAAATTTCTTCAGAGGCAGAAAACAGGGGCAAATGGGAGAAGAGGGTGACAGCAGTGATTCATTTTTTTTCCACCTCAAGGTTCATTAGCATAAATTCTAGGGGGCTCATTTTAATAGTGGCCTTAGAGACAATGAGGGTCGAATAATGTGTTACAGAATGCTGCTAGCCGAAAGTTACAGGAGAAATTGCAAGTACTTGAAGTTGTGCCTTAATAATTACTGACTTGAACAGAGAAGGGGGGACAAGTTCTCTGCTTATGTGAAAAGTGGATTGAATGAGTGTAATGAAAAAGTGCTGTGTAATGCTCTTCCACTGAGTTATGGCTTAATACTAAGGAGATAACTTGAAATAAGATAGCTGTTACTTTAAAGGAGCAAAGTGATTCCTTTTTTTTTGTCCAAATATGGCTGATCATATACTGAGAACACAGGCTTAGACTGCTTAAAGTCCATGTTCCAAAATATTAATAATTTTATGGAGTTTAGATAGTAATATAACAAAGAAAATCATAAGTCAAAACACTTTCAAGTTCATTGATGGCCGTATCTGGTAAGTGTATTGGAAGAACAAAGAGGATCTCTGCTATGGAGTTCACATTCTATCTGATATGCTTATTTTTTAGAGGTCTGTTTTCTTGATGGCTCTCACACAATTGCACTTAATAGTGACAAGAATGTTAGCTCAGACACAGACGGGGTATAGGATGGCTATTAAGGATACTAAAAATCATGCACTATAAATTGTAATTAGGGTCTGGACCAGCAAGATCCAGTGTCTTTAGAAATATTGACACTATTTGGTGTTGTAGGTTCCAAGAAATGTGAGGTTTCTTTAAACATATTTTTTTAACAAAACTTTATGGATGACAAATCTCTGGCAAATTGCAGAAACAAGTGTTATTCCAGGGCTTTATGTATCGATAAGGAAGGGTGAAATATATGGAGCAAGAGAAATGATGGTGATTTTAGAAATACTGAGAAGTATCATCTTTGTTCGGTACATTGGCACTTGCATTGGTATCATTTTCATGTTCTTCAAGGGCTTTAAAAGGAAAGAATCTTCCCAGCCACTGTACTTGGAAGAGCACAAAGTTGCTCAATGTGCTTTGTATCGAAAGAAATATTTCAGCTAAAAGGTACTTATGGCTTTAGCAGGATTTTAGCACACCAGAAGGAAGACATTGGACCAGTTTGAGCTGGATGTTTGTTCTTTTCTTTTCTTTAGTTTCTTTTTCTAACCCCTCCTCCTCCTCCTTCTCTCTCTCTCCCTTTCTCCTTCTCTTCCTCTCTCCCTCTGCCCCTCTGTCCCTCTGTTCCTCTGCCTCTCTCTCCCTTTCTCCCTTCCTCTGTCCCCCCATACTCTATGTCTGTTCGTGTGTGTTTCCATGTACATGTGTATGCTCATGAATTTATGCATGGAAATTTTAGGGAACAGCCCATTAGGTATTGTGCTACAGATTTTTAAAGGAAACTTAACATTAGTGACATAAGGATATGGAAATATATATGGAGGCTAGGGGATTATTTCTTTCTCAATATGCTGTTCAGATTTCCCTTTTAAGATATTTGTTCACACAATTTTCTTAGAAGTCTAGTGCTGGTGGTAGGGGATAAAAGTCAAAGTGTACATATTATAACGAAGATAGTCTTTGAAGCATGCAAATCCTTCCTTAGTGCACTTGTAAGACAATGGAAAAGAGACACTAGTTTTTGGTAAACCGAGAATAATCTCACAGTAGTTTCAAGGATATTTAGCAAAAAGAGCACAGCCTAACTACCATTAACTCAAGCAACCAAGACATAGCTATCCCTGACTTAATTCATCTGCTCCCTCACTAACCAGGAGTCTACAGTTCTAAGATGATATAGCTGTTTTCCTATTCACCTCATATGTAATTTGCTCATTCTGTTTTTGAAGGTCCTCTGTGAAAGCAACAGAAAAATAGAATGCTTCATGTTGCATTATTTTTTTCTTAGATATGTTCATTATTTACATTTCAAATGTTATCTCCTTTCCTGTTTTTTTTCTCCAAAATCCCTCTATCCCATCCCCCATCCCATTCTCACCAACCCACCCACTAATGCTTCCCTGTCCTGGCATTCCTCTAAACTGGGGCATAGAGCCTTCACGGGACCAAGGATCTCTCCTCCCATTGATGACCAACTAGGCCATGCTCTGCTCCATATGAAGCTGAGCCATGAGTCCCACCATGTGTACTCTTTGGTTGGTGGTTTAGTCCCTAGGAACTCTTGGGGTACTTGTTGGTTTATATTGCTGTTCCTCCTAAGGGGCTGCAAGCGCCTTCAGATTCTTCAGTCCTTTCTCTATCTCCGCCATTGGGGACCTTGTGCTCAGTACAATGGTTGGCTGATAGCCTCCAGTTCTGTATTTGTCAGGCACTGTCAGAGCCTCTCAGGAGAGAGCTCTATCAGTTTCCTGTTGGTAAGTACTTGTTGGCATCCACAATAGTATCTGGATTTGGTGACTGTCTGTGGGATGGATCCTCAGGTGGAGCATGTGTAGCAAGAGGAACACTCCTTCATTGCTGGTGGGAATGCAAGTTGGTACAACCTCTCTGGAAATCAATTTGGTGTTTCCTCAGAAAACTGGATATAGTACTACCTGAGAATCTAGTTATACCACCCCTGAGCATATACTCAGAAGATGCTCCAACATGTAATAAGGATACATGCCCCACTATGTCCATAGCAGTCTTATTTATAATAGCCAGAGTTAGAAAGAACCCAGATATCCTTCAACAGAGACATGGATACAGAAAATGTGGTACATTTTCTGGAATACTACTCAACTTTTAAAAACAATGAATTCATGGAATTCTTAAGCAAATAAATGCAACTCGAAAATATCATCTTGAGTGAGGTAACCCAATCACAAAAGAACACACATGGTATACACTCACTGATAAGTGGATATTACCCCAGAAGCTCCGAAAACCCAAGATACAATTCACAGACCAAATGAAGCTCAAAAAGAAGAAAATTCAATGTATGGATACTTTGGTCCTTCTTAGAAGGGGAAACAAAATACCCATGGGAGGAGATACAAAGTGTGGAGCAGAGACTGCATTGTTTATAAAATTCCCAGAGACTGAAAGTGCACATTCTTTTCTTCAGAGCCACATATTTTAATCAAGTCTGCATTAAATGTTAGGGATATGATGTTCAAAAATCAAATTAAAACTAATTTTCTTATTTGTAGAGGAAGAGTACATGCTTTAGTTTGTAAATTTCTCTTAAAATACTTCTTCTTTATTGCAACACACCAGATATTTAATTTATACAAATAAAATTTAACAATTTATTAAAGTTTAAACTTAAAATATGTCATAATATTCATATTAGTCACTTTCCTTTGGAAATTTAAACTTAATAATACTTAGTTTTCCTTTTTTTGTTTGTTTTTTTGAGACAGGGTTTCTCTGTATAGCTCTGGCTGTCCTGGAACTCACTCTGTAGACCAGGCTGGTCTCGAATTCAGAAATCTGCCTGCCTCTGCCTCCCAAGTGCTAGGATTAAAGGCGTGTGCCACCATTGCCCGGCAATAATACTTATTTTTCATTATTGAAGCTTATAGGGCTTCCAAGTCAAATCTCATCATATAATTGTGATGATTTAATAACAATTAATTTAGAGAAGTGATGAATAATTTATGTGTAGTCAGGTAGTAGAATCAAAAGCAAAATAAGTTGAATATATTATAAATTTTGAACAAACAGTTCAAGATAAACACAGAAATTAATCCAATTGGAAATTGTATTTCAACATATCTGACCATAAGATATCAGACACTGTATTCAAAATTGAGTAAATTAAAAATACCAATACTATTTAGCAATGAGGAAATTTGTTCTAGGAGGAAGTACTAAACTAAAGAATTGGTGGAACAGAAGAATCAGGACTGAACTGGTTTAGAATTAAGAATCACTGTATTTTTTCATAAAGCTTTTAATCACATGATATTTTATTTTAGACTTACACAATAAATATTAAATCAAATAAAAATAAAATCACTTGTATATATATATACATATATATATATAATTTATATAAAACCATTAAAATATAAACTTTCATTTTCAAGCATTCCTTGCTCTGCTATTACCTGATTGTGTATACGACAAAGGATTCTCAAGCAATGGTTCTCATTTACTTCAACAAAATGTAATAAACTCAACCATGCTGGTGTGCTGTGTATACTAAAGTTCACAGAAAGATAAAAAACAGAGTTTAGGGACAATCACATAATTAATGCAAAAATCAGAGAAAATAAAGTATATTACTAATCTTTAAAAAAAAAAAAGAAAAAGAAAGAAAATCTCTCAGAGTCTCATATTCTAGATTTCTTTACATTTTTATATCACACAGAAAAGTCTAAAAAATTCACAATGTGGCTTGGTCTTTGCATAATGAATACTTCAATATTCTTTTCTAACCTTTTAGGTGTTTATTGTTGAGCATAAAATATGATTTACACTTTTTCTTTACCTGTGATGAGTAGTTAAGGCATATTTACTAGTTGTTTTGTAAGACTATCAAATCCTTTTACAATACTTGTCATTCCCACCTCCCTTTCTACTTTCCAAGCACACAACCATCACCACTGTCATCATCAATATATTAATATATACATATATATCATATATATGATTTATTAGGGTGGCTTGCATGTTATATTCTATTAGTCTATTACTATTTCTCTTTAGAAAATCCAAGAACCCAGTAGTGATTCAGTCCATAGTGTTAGAAGTCTGTATGTATTAGTTTATCTTCAGTATGTGACAGAATCTCACAGAATTAGACTTCAATACCAGTTAAAAATGAATATCTTATTGAGAGTGAAGACAAGTAGTCAGGATTCTTTCTTCCTGTGGCCTTTATACATACTGTCACCAGGAGTGACTTATGGTTAAGATGGATTTTCCCATCTCAATAGGTTCATAACTAGGGTTAGTCTTCCCTGTAAGTGATTCAATCAAGAAAAATGCCTCAGTAGTGTACCAAGATGCAATTAAATTGACTACCAAGAGTAGCTATCACATATCAGATGGAATAGTACAGCACAAAATGGTCTTTACTGTATAAGAAACTACTATTGCATTTGGAGAATCATCTACATGATAAAAATCGAATATAATTGACATTTTCTCATCTATTTAAGAAGATTTACTTTAAATTTTCATATGTTGGAGTGTTTGGTGGAAATAAAGGGAAGGGAGAAGTAAAATTGTATTATAATCTCAAAATTAAAAAAAAAGAATAATTGGAGTGCATACTTTGAATCAATGCTCTATTTCCTTCCTTTGGTGAATTAAAAATGAAATATATCTATAAAACATCTCTGAATGTCCTTCTGTTCAAAAAATACAAAAACAGAACCTTGTACATAGATGCTAAGATTGAAAAGATCTTGTATTTTTTAAAAATAAGGCTGCATTGTAAGTCCCTACCCAACAACACCCAAGAGGGCAAGAATATAGTGGGTAATGCTACTACCTTAATTAATTATTGAGTTATGATTATGTCATTGGGAGAATATGTACACTGCAACCCTCACACATGAAGATGAAATGACAATGTCTGGTCCTTTTGAACTGGAACTACATGTAGCTTTTATCTACCTGAGATAGATACATAGAACAAAATTCACATCTCCAAGAGAAAAGCATGCTCCTAACCACAGAACCATCTCTTCAGTCCCATAATCTTTCATATCAAAGAACCCCACAAAGTTTGCCCATGTTCGTGTACTACATGATTATTGTTTAACAGATACAAATAAAGAAATATGATTGAAAGTATAAATCATTTTCTAATTTTACCTTTTGTGCTTTTCATTCTTTTATCTTTATGAGATCTGTACCTCAAGTAAGGAGACAATTCCAAATTATAGCAAACTTTATAATTAAAAAAAATATAACCACACTTTGGTCTTCCTTTTGCTTGAGTTTCTTGTGGTTTGTGAATTGTACTTTGTGTATTCCAATCTTCTGAGGGGAACAAAATACCCATAGAAAGGAGTTGTAGAGACTAACTATGGAGCAGAGACTGAAGGAAGGACAATCCAGAGACTGCTCCACCTGGAAATCCTTCCCATGTTCAATCATCAAATCCAGACACTATTGTGGATATCGGCAAGTGCTGGATGACAGGAGCCTGATATAGCTGTCTCCTGAGAGGCTCACAGTCATCCATTAGACTGAGTACAAGGTCCCCAATGAAGGAGCTAGAGAAAGGACCCAAGGAGCTGAAGGGTTTGCAGCCCCTTAGGAGGAACAACAATATGAACTAGCTATTACCCTCAGAACTCCCAGGGACTAAACTACCAACCAAAGAGTACACATGGTGGGACTAATAGCTCCAGCAGCATATGTATAACAAGTCAGTCATCAATGGGAGGAGAGGCCCTTGGTCCTGTGAAGGTTCTATGCCCCAGCGTAGGGGAATGCCAGTGGTAGTAAGCAGGAGAGGGT
The DNA here is from genome assembly GCA_019843815.1 of Montemys delectorum. Classification (NCBI taxonomy): domain Eukaryota; kingdom Metazoa; phylum Chordata; class Mammalia; order Rodentia; family Muridae; genus Montemys; species Montemys delectorum. The sequence goes on from JADRCD010229280.1 coordinate 16,618, forward strand.
GGGGTGGTAAGTAGGGGGAAGGAGGAATGGAACAGGGGTTTGTTTTTGTTTTTTTCTTTTCTTTTCTTTTCTTTTCTTTTCTTTTCTTTTCTTTTCTTTTCTTTTCTTTTTGGAGGGGAACCTGGAAAAGGATATATTGTATGACATGTAAATATAGAAAACATCTAATAAAAAATAACCTTAAAACTCCTTTTAAAAATAATTATGCTATATTTTCATTTAAGAAAGTCAAGACTAGAAATTTTTTACTTTATGGAGACATGAAAGCACTTTAATTAAATTTCATTTTACATATAAGGTTATACATCACCAACAGAGATTATCCAAAGAAATTTTTAAAAATTAGTTTACAAGCAGCAGGTGACACAAAAATATTCACTTCTGAAGAGGCATTTGATTATTCACACTGTGAACCAGTTTTCACTGTTATTAAGATATCCTTAGGGAATCTTTTAAATACATTTCGATAAATGGCTACCCTTGAACAGAAATATAAAAATTTATCTATGTTGATTTGCAATCTCTATTACTCAGTTATTCACTTATTGCACATTAGCAATTCTTAATGAGAGACTGATTCATATAATCAGACATAATTTATTACAAATTAGTGTGAAATTACAGATGTTTGTATTCCCTATTTAGTGACCTAATTCCATTTGTCCTGGTTGTCATTTTGGCACTTGATCTTCCCAGGCATATTTTTTTTTTTCTTAAATAGGATCAGCTTTGCTTACTCACAAAGAGATGCTCTTCTGTAATACTTCTATCTTTATGTAAATGACAGTTAGGGATTGAGTTAACACTTAAAATTTTTCATGGCATGTATATATATCATATTTCTTCATAAGAGAGGTCTCTTATAATTCTCCTTTGTAAAGTATTATGTTTGTAATGTTATGTAAAGTATGTTAATGTAAAAATGTGAAAAGTCCAACAACATTCTAAACTGGGAAAAAACATTAGGTGAGCTTATTTGAAATTGTCCATTCTGAGTCTTCTCATTATAAGATGAACTTTGAAACATCAAAGGACGTATTGATACATGAAGTCGTAGCTGGAAGGAAATATCAAGTGCATCTCAAAATAAGAGTTAATTTCTGAAGTCACCTTCATATACATAAACTCTAATGGAACATGATCATTTATAACATTTAGATATATTACATTGTAGAATGATTACATTTATCATTATGTTGATCAATTACTTTGATGATTACATTGTTTATGGTATAGTTTGGTTATCTGATTATAAAACATATGAGAAAATTCACCATTTCAGTATTTCCAGATTATGGCTCTCCATCTTTACTCACATGCATTCATATTTTTACCCAGTACTACAAAGCTTAAGTCATAACTTCATTTTGATGACTAAGATTTAAAACACAGTAAACTTTAAAAATATCCATTTTAATATAAAATATTCCTCTTTAGTTTATGCTTATTAACTTATCATAGTTACATTAGAAACCTTATTTTTTGAGCTGGCTTTTAAGAATTATCATAACATGCCATAATATACCAATACACTTTATGGAGTGTTTAGAATGCTTAATAAATTGGGAACTTATGAACCTAAAAATCTCTTTACAGCAAGAATCAGCATAATTTGAGATAAGGTACAGTTTACTGAATTAGGAAAAAAAGCTTTTGCCAATTGTAATGTTGACAGAGAGTTATTATCTAAGACCACTTGAAAAGATATCTAGAATAATGAACTGGAGAGAAACTGGAATATTAAGAAAAAGCAATTAAAATGGTATATAAAATTAAATGAGTATTCTCAAAATAAAAAAGAAATACAAATTACTAATAAATGCTGATACAACTTCAAAAATCTTTGGCATTAGGAAAAAGCTCACTTACACTTTGACTTATCATCTTAACCAAGTCAAAAAGGTTAAGCCAAGACTAATCAACCAAATATGATCAGATGCTAGGCAGGATAAAGCGAACCATCCATTGCTGGCATGAATGTATACTGATGCAGGCAGTATGGAAATCAGTGTAGAGGCTCCTGAACTGCCCTGAACAGCAATCTACCACAGCAATCGGCACTATACTTCTCTGGAGGATATACCTGTGGAAATAAACGGGCAAAAAAAGATGGAGGGCCGCCAAGTAGGTGTCTCAAAGCGTCATTTACTTTGGGGTGAATGTTCTCCAGTCCTGTGGCATTAGATTATAATCTATGATATTATCCACTAGGGTTTGGGTGAACGGCACAGTAGCGCCATATTGATCAACCACCTTCTTTAAATCCTTAATAATTTTACCATCAAGAGCTTGATAATATCTATACACATCGTCATTTTGGTCTCTGCGTTCCAGTACGGGAAAAGCCCGTAAAACTGATAAGTCTTGCCCTTTTTCCCCGAGCCCGGTAAAAAGCACCCTGTAAGGGAAAAGGTTCTGCCCTCAGATAGCTGTCTTTCTTTCTGCCTGCCTGCATTTTAAAGTCCCTGAGTTCATCATTTAATTTTTGTACCTTGTTCTCAAGTTCTGCTCTACTTAAACGAGATCTGTTTCGAGACTTCTCCGTTATCTTGGAGTGTGCAGACTTTGCACATGAGACACTGCAAGTTTGCTCTTTGCGGGAAGTTTGGGCCTCTTCAGTTACCATACTGGAGCCTGAAGAACTTTGGACCTCTTCCGAAGAACTCTGGACCTTTTCAGGGTCTGTAGAAGGCGGCTCCATATCCTTGTTTGAAATTGTCATTTTTGAAGTAGTCAGACTTATCTCACTATCAGAATGATCCTCCTTCCACTCATTTTTCTCACTTTTATTCATAATATCCATGACCATCCCACAAAGGCCATCATTTTTACCTTATTATTTGTGAGAGCCTTTCCTATTTCTCCCAGGATTTCCTATTAATCTTGGTGAGTCCTTCTAACAAAGTACAATGAGCTTCTATTTGCTTGGTCAATTCTGTCAATGCTTGTTTTTTAACCCTTACTCCTTTGGTCCTGAGTAGCTTGTCCACATTCTGGATAGCCGCCTTTGAGACAGATGCCCCCATTTTCTGCTGCCGAAAATCCCTAGGTGAACCTGAAGTACCGAGTCAGTATTTCCCTACCTAGTTTCCCCGAAGCCTTTCTACACGGAATCCTAGCCAGCACTAGCCGAATCTCTTACCGTATGGAAGCAGCCACGTTCATTCCCTTTGGTTTATTAATTATACAGAGCTCTTTGTGTTCTGGCAGTATGGTCTTCAGTCCCTTTCTCTTGTGTCCCAGCTCCACATTAGGCACCATTCTGTAGAGTCCAACCAGCGGAACTACTCGAGTCCGTGGGTCACTTCGGGCTGGAGGCTGGACTAGACCTGTGGAAATAAACGGGCAAAAAAAGACACAGAGGGCCGTCAAGTAGGTGTATCAAAGCGACTTACTTCAGGGTGAAATGGGTATTTATCTCCTGGGCACCAAAGTGAAACCAACACATTTGAACACAATATGTGCATAACGTAAATACAACTCTAGACAATTAGACGCCAAGTTCTCAATGGAAACAATTCTCAGGCAGGAACATTGTTTACAGTAAGCAAATGTCTTCAAACAGGAGAGTTTGTAGAATCTAATAGCAGATCTGCTTCTGTAGGTTCAGGAGGAGCTGCAATGCTGTGGGCATTGTTTTGACACCACAGGTGGCGGCTATAGTCCTAGGCTGTTCAGCTGCTTTCACTTTCAGAATTCAGGCAGAGGGATTTCTGTTAATACACTCACAGCATTCAGGCAAAGGGAGGCAACAATCTTTAAAAGATTTTTATCACTATTTGGTTTAACTATGCATCCGAATGTATAAGAAACATGCATTTTTAATATCAATAGCTCTACATTTATTACTATATTACTCTCATTATTTTTGTTTTGTTTTGTTTTGTTTTGTCTCAGTAAGGGGCATCTCCAGCCATCTTTTTCTCATACAAGAATTCCCAGACACGCTGGGCAGTGGCGGTGCATGCCTTTAATCCCAGCTCCTGGGAAGCAGAGGCGGATTTCTGAGTCTGAGGCCAGCCTGGTCTACAGAGTGAGTTCCAGGACAGCCAGGGCTATACAGAGAAACCTTGTCTCGGAAAAAAAAAGAAAGAAAAAATTCCCAGACCCAATAGACACCCTGTTTTCCCTCTTGCTATTCTAGGTCCTCTTCTGATGTTTTATTACTTTAAATTTGTCTTCAATTTTCCATCTTAGGTATTCTACCAGCAGTCTTCTACAACGTTTCTGCTTTCCATGTTAGATCCTTGCTTTTTCTATATTTCCAGGATTCCTTTATACCTACAGTATTTTATTAATGTTTTTATTTTTCTCTTGTATTTACCATAATGTTCTTACATTTTATAACACTTTTAAAAAATTTTCTCTGTGTCAGACAATTTAAAACTCTTAATTTTATTTACATATATGTGTACATTCATTAAATGTAATATACTTAAATAATTTTTATTGATCATTTATTTCAATCATATTAATACATTATCCAGATATATCACGTTCTTGCTGTTTAAAGATTTTTCATCCCTCTCTATGGATTCCTTTAATACATAAAATATCTGTTTATATTTAAGATTCATAAGAACAGAGAACTGGCATTCCTGTTAATTTTGATTTATTTAATTTATGCTATTCTCTGAAATATGATGAATTATAAATCAATGCTTATTGAGTAGAAGACTGGGATATTATTTTCCTATTATATAAAATTTAAGCTTTACTGATTTTATCAGATAGACCAATCCTTATGTCACTGTCAACTTTACATTCTATATTACAAGATAAGGTAAATTGCACATAGAATTTCTAAACAAATTATCCATGTTTCAGAGTTTGGATTCATAAAAAACTCATACTTCTTAAAACAGAAAACCCAATTTTATTATATTACAATGATAAGGAGCATAGGACAATATAAATACCTTCTGTTTTTTCCTCCTCCAGTAAATGTGGGCTGTTCCTTTTTTTGCTCATCTGTTTACTGATATTTTTAGGCTCTGAGTGTAGGGAGAGAAATATTTCTTAGAATAAGAATGACATCAGAATAAGAGGAATTTCATTATTTCAAAATAACTAAAAAGGTTTTAAATGGGACAAATAAGTAATATGCCTTTACTTTAACAAAATCGAAAAACTACCCAGAAAAAGAAACACTAACCAATCTTAACAGTTTAAGGAAGGTGAATTTTTAAAGTATTTAAATGTATTTTTACATATAAATAATTATTTTTCATGAGTTTTAAATTTACTTTATTTTCTTATTCTAATATTTTGGCAGAACCATCTATCATTCAGTTAATTCATTTTTTGTATATTGTGTCTATGTAAATAAAATATGTGTAAATCTACTTTTAAAAACCATGTTACCTGCATTCAGGGAAACAATGACAATATAAAGAGTGAAGAGTTTAAGTAAGATGGAAATCACAGTGCCTGTCAAGGTCAGAAGGCCACAGACAGGACCACTCAATAATTTCACAAGTATGTAAAAAATTACAAGCTCTATCAAAGATTAGGAAAACCTAAACTTTCATAGGACAATGACTACTCTGTTTCCTGGTTGTCTGTCCTCCTTCCTTTTCTGTCTTTCTGTCTATACACCTTTCTGCCTATCTTCTCTCTACCAAATTACTCTATGTCAACTACAAACCTGCTAACATGACAATTTTGGAGGCTTGTTTATGTTTAGAAATTACAATGGGAAATTTAATTATTTTATGCTATATACTTTAAATATATTTTTAAATGGGTGCTGTCTTAGCCAATATCCATTGATTTCTAAAATTCTCATTGTGGTATTTGTTCACAATGGCCAACCTGATAGAAAGGAAAACACAAAACATTGTTACACATGAAGATCCCTGTCTCTGAGAAGAGAAAGGAATGCAGAAACAAGTGTACCTAGAGCTGATGCTTTTACAATGTCTCAAATAGGTGACTGCTAGTGCCAGAGCCCAACTGAATAAAGGATAGATGAGAGTGGAAAGACTAGGGAAGTAGTCTCAGCATAAGGAATGTATGAGAATGTATGATATTTTGAAATGTGAACTAAAGAAGGGAGAATTTCCTGAGGAGGCAAGCGAGCATAGAATGCAGTCAAATTTAAAACAATGCTGTTGTTCCTATCTGAAGCTGGATTCTATTTTGATTACAGAGAAGTCATTGGAAGGCTAGTTTTAATGGAATATAATCGTTTTCAATGCATAAGAAAATTGTATCAATGAAATGATTTTAAATGGAAGACTTTGAACACTTAAACTGACTTTGAACACTAGAGCAGTTGGTTGAGATTATTTAAAGTTAGGAGTAGTAGAATTACGTTTTGTGCTACACAAGAGGTGGCTTCCATGTATTTGTCTAATGGCAATCACCTGATGTTCTTCTCTTTTCAAATGGTATATTTTCTTCCTTTTTCTTTTCCTTTTTCTTTTCTTTGTCTAATTGTTCCCAAGCCAAGCAGAAAATCTGAAGAGTATGTATATTGCACCCAGGAAGGAAAAAAAAAACTACATATGGAGATTTGGAGCATTTGAGGAACTATTAAATTACTTTCTGTATGTGTAGTAAATAACATGTGAAATGATTTTTAAACTTGGTATTAAATAAGCATACAATCAACAAAAATTTAGTTTACTTTTACATGGATCTGTGAGGTTTCCTAATAGTTTGTAACTTCTGAAAGGACAACACTTTTATCAAGTTATACCAACTCAGAACAATTCTGGAAATATGCATAGCATTTACGAAAGAGAGAAAGACAGAGGCAGAGAGAAACAGAGAGAAAGACAGGGAGAGAGACAGAGAGAAAGGTAGGGAGACAGAAACAGAGAGAGTAAAGAATTTATAAATACAGCAAAAAAACAAAATGTCACTGATACCTAAAAAACAGTCCCAAGGAGAGATGTGCATAAGCCTGTTATACTAAAGGTTACTGGTAGTCTGCCTGTGCCTCTCAATAAAAGCTGTTTCCATGACTTCACCTAATTACATGAGATGTTACAGATGATAAAGAAATGCCTCATTATTTTAAATGCCAATATTTTCATTAGCATATCTCCCCTCAATTTCTCAATGTAGTCTTTATACAGACATTTTCTTCTAATTTTACTTTAGAGACTTCATGTTTCTGTCAGCTTATATTAATTATACTAGACTCCTAATTTAAGAATATGACTCCTAATCTGGTATTCTTTTTAAGTTAAATATGTATTTTTAAATCAGTTTTGTAGTCTCTTTGATCATAATCAAAGCTTTAAGTATGTCACCAAGAACACAAGATGACCTTGTTTTTAAGATGTTTCAGTGACGTCTATTCAGAAATATTTACATATCATAGTGAAAGAAAGAAATGTCTCAACTGAAATAGCAACTTATATTTTTATATAACACACTTTAAGTAAAACTGTAGCTGCAAAGTTATTCTATTACTGTCAAGAAAATTTAACGATTTTAAGTGTTCTAAAAAGGTGTCTTGGAAATAAAATAAGCTTTGTATTATAGTTTGATCCTTTTCCCCAAATATGAATTTGTTTAACTTAACACATGAAAGAGAAAGGAGTACTAGATTTATTTCACCATCTGCTAAGTATTCAGTTGATGTGATTGTACTTTTGAAGAAAATATTTAGCTGGATCTCAAACGAATCACCATCGCTTTAATAATGCTCTCTGTGTCTTTCTGTCTCTCGGTCTTTCTCTGTGTTTCTGTCTCTCTGTCTCTGTCTGTCTGCCTGTCTGTCTCTCTCTCATTCACACAGCTTCAAAGGTAGTAGAATTTACTGCTCTGGAGGGAACTGTGGTTAATACAGTGTCTTTTCCTTTAGAAAAGACAGTAAGCAAATCAGAGACTCCTTTCTACAAAGTGGCTTAGAAGGACCTTCACCAAAATACAATGAGAGTTTATCTGTAACATTCATATTTTAAGAAATAATGTTGGGGACAGGAATTGAAAGACAAGAAAAATAAATAACAAATAAACATTCTTAGATGCCTTGAAACAATATTTGAATGGTAAATAGCCATATACAATAAAAGAACACAAGTACTATCTCATCTTAATTATTATTTAAGTTTATTTTATATTAGTGTTTTTTAACATTTTAACCCTTTCAGTTAAAATGTTACAATATAGGGCTTCAAAGCACAAAAATATAATTCTTATTAAGTGACAAAAATAACATTAATATCTTCTTTTGTGATTAGGTAGAGAGGAAGGAGTTAAGGACAATTCAAATAAGACTCAAATGTTGAAAGGGTTGCTTTCTTTACTTGAAAATGTGTAATTTTTTTGCAAAAAAAAATCTGTGCATTATTAACAGTTTCTGTGAATTAATTTTGAAAGCTATAGATTTGGAAAATCATCTGGTGAACTGACAACATTCAAAGATACCCTCTATGTGCAATACAATTAAGAAATTGAGGAACATTCCCTGGACAGTTTGAAAACCGCTGATTGAGTGTTGTCACTTCCATTCATATACCCATCCTCTGGAGGGCAATATGAATAAATCTTCCATCTTATCATGTAAAATAAACCCAAAAAATATACTAAATTTCTATTACAATTTTATATAACATATTGAAAATGTTAAGATAAATTTATAAATACTAAGAATCTTTATATTGATTTATGATTTATTCCCTATAGCATGACATTTTAGTTAATTTGAAAAGAAACTCAGTTATTAAAAACAGCCTTTTAAAGTCATATTTCTGTGATATATTATATTTACTCCTTACTGTTTTACACTAAAGAAAGGAAAAAAACAAATATAGACAGCATTCCAATAAGTTGAAGGAGAAAGGAAATATAGGACTATAAAACATTCTCCTGCAAGAGTGCTTATAAGTATTTGCTTTAAAATTTAAAAACTGATCGTGTTAATTGACTTACACATGTAAAAACCTGAATAAAAATGCCACTGAAAATATCTGAGAAATAAAGATTTCCATATAATAACCTTTAGTTCGAATTTGGAAACACAGTGATCTTGAAGTAACAGAATCTCCATGTAGAGACTGTTAAATGATTTGTTCTAACTTGTCTGGTATACTTTCATTCACAGTATCATTACAAAAGCAGTTAGTATGAAAACTTTAATTATGTGGTGGGAGATAAAGAGTAAAGTCAGAAAAGAAGAATTTAAAAATAATTTTCCAGGAAATAGTTTATAAACTTCTGAGTGATATGTTTCAGAAAAACACACTGACTAATTCTGTCATATAAGAAACTTGGGTTCTCGACCTTTGATACATATACAGACACACATACAGACAGCAACATCAATGCACATAAAATATAAACAAAAATAAAGTGTTTTTACTTTAAAAAACAATTATAAGACTACAAATACAATGTCGTCAGCAAATACATTGAAAGGTTTTTGTTTTGTTTTGCTTTGTTTTGTTTTGTTTTGTTTGTTTTTTGAGACAGGGTTTCTTTGTATAGCCCTGGCTGTCCTGGAACTCACTCGGTAGACCAGGCTGGCCTCAAACTCAGAAATCTGCCTGCCTCTGCCTCCAAGTACTGGGATTAAAGGTATGTATCATCACTGCCTGGCACGTTGAAAGTTTTTAATCCATTAGAAAATTTCTTCTTCGCAAATGCTGTTGATAGTATTCAATGACTGTATTTACTTATTAACACGGTCACTTTGGGAAGTTTAACTTTTAACAAAAAAATTTGAATTTTTGTTAAATTCCTTAAGTAAATACAACTATACACATCAGCTGACTCAAACATGTACAGATACCCAGAGTCAAATGGTGGCAGGGGCTTAGGGACTCTTATAGAAGGAAAGGGGGAAGGATTGTTGGCCCTGAAGAGGATAGAAACTACTGGAAGATCAACAGAGTCAAATAACCTGGATGCTTGGGGCTCTCAGAGTCTGAAACACAAGCCAAAGACCATATACAGGCTAGACCTTGGCTTCCTGGCACATAAGAAGCAGATGTGCAGCTTAGTCTTCATGTGGGTCACAAAAAGGTGGAACAGGAGCTGTCCCATTTGTTGCCTTGTAATGGGATATGGTCTTTGAGCTGGGCTGCCTTTTCTGCCCTCAATGAGAGAGGCAGCACCTGGCCTCGCAGATATATGAAATGCAAGGGTTGGGGGATATATGAGGTGGGGGTACTAGGTCAAAAGAGAAGGGGAGTGGGAATAAAAGAAAGGTTATGGGATGTGTGACCAGCAGGTGGGCAGTGAGTGGGATGTAAAGTGAATAAGTAAATAAAAATAAATAAATAAATAAATAAAACAAAACCATAAATTTACATAAAATGTTAATTCTTCAGTTAGCAACTATGAAAAACTGGTAGATAACAGAAGTAGAGGATGAAGTACAATTTTTCCATTTCAAATACTGGCCAGAGCTTATGTATGCTTCTAAGCCACTACCACCATCACCACCATCACCATCACCACCATGGTATCTTGGAATTCCTTACTGTTGTTTATTGTGCTTCCATGTTGCCCCTTCATCATGTGACTGGCCTCCATGCTTGTTTATCAGAAACTATGCAATGTTTCTTCCTTTTCTTCATTCTTCTCAGAATTGCTAGAGGATTTCCTACCTTGGAACTTTCTTTGAAACTCTAATACATTGAACCTCGGGTTCAATACTTTAAAGTATGAACCTTGAGTTCATACTTTAATACTAAACTGTTTTCTTACATTGAGTCTAAAAGTCCCAGTCAAGGGCCCTGATTTCCCTGATATCTTCTTTTACTACAACAGCAATCTTAAGACTTTTATCTCTTGCTTTTCTGGCTTCTGGGACTTTCTGTTGGCTACCCCATCCCCCATTGCTGCATGTCTATTTTCAACTTCCTCCCTTTGTTTCCTCTCCCCTTCCTCTCTTCCTTCAAAGTCTCTCCCACACTCTACCCCTTGTGATTATTTTGTGCCACCTTCTAAGCAGGATGGAAGGACACACACTCTGGTCTTCCTTCTTCTTGAGCTTCACATGGTCTGTAAGTTGTATCATGGGAATTGTGAGCTTTGTACCTAATATCCACTTATCAGTGAGTACATATCATGTGTGTTCTTTTGTGACTGGTTTGTTTTTCCTCTTTTTTCTTGGATATTTTCTTTATTTACTTTTCAAATGTTATCCCCTTCCCCACCCCCCGAAATGCTCTATCCCTTTTCCCATCCCTTTGCTTCTATGATGGTGTTCCACCACCTACCCACCCATTCTTACCTCCCAGCCCTCAAATTCTCCTACACTGGAGCATGGAGCCTTCATAGGACCAAAGGTCTCTTCTCCTACTGATACTCTACAAGGCCACCCTCTGCTATATATGTGGCTGCAACCATGGATCCTTCCAGGTATACTTCTTAGTTGATTTAGTCCCTGGGAGCTCTGGGAGGGTCTGGTTGGGTGATATTATTGTTCTTCCTATGGGATTGCAAACCCTTTCAGCTCCTTCAGTCTTTTCTCTAACTCCTCAATTGGGGACCCCGTGCTTAGTCCTTGGTTGGCTATAAGCATCCACCTCTGTATTTGTCAGATTTTGACACAGCCTCTCAAGAGACAGCAATACCAGTCTCCTATCTGCAAGCACTTCTTGGCATCCACAATAGTGTCTTACTTTGGTGACTGTATATGGGAAGGATCCCCAGGTGGGGCAGTCTCTGGATGGCCGTTCCTTCAGTCTCTGCTCCACACTTTGTCTCTCTCCATGTTTGCTCCCATGAGTATTTTGTTCCCCCTTCTAAGAAGTATTGAAGCACCCACACTTTTATCTTCCTTCTTGAGTGTACCATGTTTCCTAGATGTTATGTGTCAGGAACTTTTTAGATTTAACATTTTATTTTATCAGTGTATCCATTTCTTCAATTGTATTCTCAAGATCTAAGATTCCCTCTTCCATATCTTGTATTCTCTCAATGAAAATTGCCTCTATAGATCCTATTAAAATTTCTAAATTTTTTATTTCTAAAATTCTCCCAGTTTGGGTTTTCTTTCTTGATTTTATTACAATTGCAGTTATTGATCAATTTTATTCTTCTTTCACTATTGGTTTATATTTTCCTGAATTTCTTGAAGGTATTTAATAATTTCTTTTAAGAACCATATATTTTTGTAAAGTAGATATTCAAGTACTTTTCTTGGCCATCAACTGTAGTGAAATACTCAGGGGCTGTTGTGGTAGGATAGCTGGACTCTAGTGGAGACAGATTGCCATAGATAATTGAGTTTTTACATCATTATCTTGTCATCTGTGCTTGAGATGATTATATTTCTAGATGCTGATTTCTTGATATTTTTTTTGTTGGATGGGTGTTTTTTTT